>JAPMOR010068998.1:185361-211857 GCA_026543865.1 Argiope aurantia | reverse complement strand
GATGTAAATTTTAGCATTTATTTACAAAAAGTATTGTTCTAGAGAAAAAAATTGTTACAGTTCTTCATTTTCATTGTAACATTTTATGTGTAACATGTCATAGAGTATAATGAACTATTATCTAAGAATTATATTCAAAAATAAAATTTTTGTGTTTAATATATGAAATT
Organism: Argiope aurantia; assembly: GCA_026543865.1. Lineage (NCBI taxonomy): Eukaryota > Metazoa > Arthropoda > Arachnida > Araneae > Araneidae > Argiope > Argiope aurantia. The sequence goes on along the minus strand of JAPMOR010068998.1, from coordinate 211,687 downwards.
ATTTAAGAAATTTTTGGAATTTTTTTCAGCAATATTTACATTAAACAATTATAAACCCATTTCCATAGCACTCAACATCAAATCCATAGTTCATTACATTCTACATAATATAACGTGCACTAATTATAAATTCTAATAGGTTATCTTGATTATTTTTTGAGATATGACGATACTCGTACAGTAGAAATATGAAAAAAACGCGTTCTTCAGAAAAAATGCATTGAAAGTTTTTAAATGCTTTTAAAATAAGCATCACTTACATGTCAATAGTTTGCTATAATTTGGCTTCTAATTGACAAAGGGACAAAATAAAGAGGCCACTGGAAACAGAAACGTACCTTGTTTTTAAAATTGCCAAAAAAAAAAAAAAATGCTAATTTTTATCCAAATTTATGTTTTCAATCTAGTCAGCTACCTTAAGTGAAACTCAAAATGGAGAAAACTGAATCTTTTTTTTTTCACATTGTGTTTTCAGAAAATTATAATCATCTAATACATGGTACTCTCTTTCTTTATATTTCGAATTGTAACTATTTTTTGCAGATCATATGAAAAAAACTCAATGTCCTAAAGCCGAATTCACCTTAAGCACTTAATGCAATCTCTTCTGATACTGGAATGAATTGGAACTAGCTTGCTAATGCAGCAATGGCCTCAAAAAGCATTCAAAATGCATACTTCTGCCGAAGACGTGCAAAATATTTCACACTTAACTGAAAACGCACCACATACTTTAATTAAGTTAATAGTGAAAATTAGGCATAGAGAATTTCCCCCAAACAAAATGAATATATATATATATATATATATATATATATATATATATATATAAGAACAAGTAAGTGGATATCAAATTTATTTTTTTAAATCAAAAAATAGTTGAAACTTGATGATGCCATTGATCGAAATACGGATATGTATGTATGGGAGAAGGAAAAAAATTGTTTTCTACATTTGAACAACGCGTATTGGATCTAAATTTTGTTTCTGCTGACGTCAGTTGTGACGTCACTACTACGTCATTGGTTATGATTACTCTCTCTTTACGTAGGTAGCTATGACGATCATTGAATCTTGCTATGGAATGCTGAGTATTGAACTCGCGGGTATCTATCTTCAGTATGTGCAAGGCCATCTAATGTGTCTTATAAGCATTACCGACCCGTCATTGCAATATGATACCGAATTGCCCATGTGTACTTTACATCTCATAGAAATTTATAACTTTAGTGCTAAGATATCCTGGATGTGTAATATTGAATTTCCTAACTGTTAAACAATCAATATGAAACCCATTTATTTAAAAATTTGCATTGCTATTCGTAAACCTAAAAGTATGAATATCACAGAATAGCATTACTATAAATTAGTTCGCGCGCTTGCAAATTAAATAATGCATATGAAATAAAAACGAAAATGACGTGCACACACACACACACACACACACACACACACACATATACATATTGTAGATATTGTTATAAGACATTGGTGATATTGTTATTATTTATTAGAGTTATTGTTCCATTAAAGCAATTTTTTAATCTTAAATTTAATACTGAGCTAACAATTAATTGAATGGTTTGATGGAACCATGGAATTAATTTCCTAATTCCTTCATAAAAATAAAAACGTTGTTAAAAGTTTTATATCAAAATAAATTTTATAAAAAGTATTAAAATTAAAGAAAAAAGTGCATAGAAATGAAATTTGACATAATTTTTTGAATTTTAAGAAAACTTAAAACATTTTTGTAGGATCATATTTTTGGAAGATACAGTTAAAAAATAACATCAAACACTTGCATAATTTTAACTTGGATTTTGGTTAACATTTGACATTGAAATATTGACAACGATCTTTTTCTGTTTCTAAAGAGTGAGTGCGTTAAATATAATTAAGATGAGCAAAATCTATAGATTTGTATAAAATACAAGCAGAAGAGTCTTCATCTTATAAACTTGCTTTGGTGGTTAATATAATTCAAACCATGTGTCGCTAATTTCTACCGAAATAATGCACCATAGAATAGCATTCAAATTGAATATTTAATATTGCAAACAGTCATGAAATTTGCTTTTTCGTATATGAAGTATAGAGGACGTAGGTACTGTAGTCGTCAAGAAATTCGAACATGAGATTTTGGAGAGTCTCCATGTTTAATACCCGCCTAAAATTTTTAGCGTTATATCTATTTGTTTGTAGACACAATAACTCAGGAAACACTCGAGCTAAACGAATGAAATTTGGTATATGAACTTCAGATCAAATTTATAGATTTCTATCAAATTTTGAATGAAATGCATTCAAAGAAAGTCTGTCTTTCCGTTCGGTTGCAAGTGATTTCGATCATTTCAAAACGCAAAGAGCTAAGTAGATAAAATTCGGTACACATAGCATCTATATAATGATTCTATTCAAATCTTCAACCAAATCTATCAAAGAGTTGACAATCTGTCGGTTTGTACTTTCATGTGCATATGAGTACAATAACTCATTAACAGAGTGACTTAAATCAATGAAATTCGGTATGTTTTTTTTTTTTCTGATTACTACTGTAATACTGTGTCAAATTTTGGTTCAATACATATTCGCACGATAGATTCAATAAAAATGCTAATTTCACTTCTAAGATCTATATTTCATAACTACTATTCACCAATTGCCATTGCAGAGTGTCATTTTCAATGCTTTATCCAAAGTTCATAATTTTATATAGGAAGAGGGAAATATGTCCTTAATTGTAGAATATACGAGAAAGTTTCTGTGAGACATATCCGGATGGTTCATTTAATTAATCTTTTCTCGATATTGATATTCGTTTTCTTTTTTGAATTATTTAATATTTCATTCGAAATATGTATGATGTCGGTACATATGCTTCTTGGCAAATAATAATCATAATAATAGGAATGCGAGAAAGTTTTTGGGAGACCCTTCCGCTAGTTCATTTAGTCAATCTTTCCCGATATGTATTTTCGCTTTCTTTTGTGAACCGTTTAATATTTAATTCGAAATTTATGTATGAAATCTATTGCTTGGTAAATAATTAGCATAATAATAAGACTTTTACTAGAGAGTATACGAGACAGTTTCGGGGTGACAATTTCCGATGATTTATATACATATATATATCAGTGGCAGACATCGAGTTTGTTTGTGAGGAGACTTAATGAGCTGCCCACATGATCCCCTTTCACCAGTTTCTTCTCCCTTACGGCTAAAGAAGGCATTTTGGAGGACCACGTCTTCGATATCTGTGGGGAATTCCTAGGCGTTGTCCTTTGTGAGTCTCAGACACGTTATCTTGGAACAACCTTGTAGCCTACGTATTATACGGATGGGAATAGCCTTTGGCCACAGTAAACAAGCGCGATATATTTTACTTTTCTATACTTTATCTAATTTGTCATTGCTGAGTTTTACTGCAGCTTAACTTTCTGGGCAGTTTATAAGTTAGAAAATTTTGATTAATAATTCATCAAGGTTATATTGCGGATTGATGAACAGGCATAATTATATTTAAATTAATTCGTAACAGGATGTGCCTTCCAAATATAGCTGTCAAGCAAATTAGTAATTTTTTTGTTTTTGTGCATGTGTCAATTTTGCAAGAGGAAAAGGACAACATTAATAAGTGTTTGCTAATTACTGTCCTTCTTTTGTCGCATTTACAATTTGAATCGAAATAGAAATGAAAAAAAAATGATGGATTTAATACGCTTGTTTTTTTTATTTCGGTCTTTTTGTTTAAATATACAATGAAACATCACTTAAAGGGTAAAATTTATTCCTGAATCTTACAAGCGAAACAAGTTTTTTCCATAAGAATCCTATTGAATTGGGCAATCCTTAAATTTATAATAAATTAATTTATTATTTATAAAGCATGTTTTTTCTACAATAAAATTGTTTAAAGACATTTATCTGTGGCTACGATTCAAAATTAGACGGAAGTGAGACTTGATTTTAAAAAAATAGGCCTTATTATTAAATGAGCTTTTAGAACGCATAACTATAGCCTGATTAGTGTGTTGTTTTTCAACTACAATGCAATAAAATCCAATGGCTTGGCCATCTCCTTTATTTCGCTGGATGGTTGTTGCTTTACTGATGCTTTAATCTCGTCTCCGGGCCAAAATATCATCCGCAACATTTTGCTATGAAAAAGAATGTAGCTCTTCAGTGAGTTCTGAATATACACTTGAGCTGTTTTTATAAAGTGACCAATAAAAGGAATATAATGGCATGCCTGTTTCTTAAAAACAATATTTCATAATTATGCTAGCACATTATTTAAAGTGCTTTTACGTTAGCGCAACTTTAGTGATAACGCGCCAATATTTGGCTGCTTTTTATGTTGCGTTGTCGCCTAATTTGGGCAACAATTGAAACAGATATTTTAGTTTGGTAATGAGTAGGATCATGCCAACGGAGAAGTTTCATATTTTGCTTATCATTTCAGACAATATTAATGAAAAATATTTTTTTAACTAAACATTCCAACCATTTTTTTAAATAATAGGAAACCACTAGATGATAATTAAAGCACTTTCATTGTTGTTACGAATTATAGCGTCCAAAGATTAGGTGGCACTGTGTGAATTAACTTTCATTTGCATATATTACACATTCTTTCTTGTACATTGCTCACTTCTGTAAATCCTCATGCTATAAACATGGTGTATTTGAGATCTCCGGAATTTTCTCTTAACGAGGAGTAATATGATATGCAGATAAGCTATAGGGAGTGAGTCTTCTACATGATCTCACTTCTGATACCATGTAAGGAACTGACTCCTTGCAGCTGGCTTGCATATCATGCGTCTACTGCTATGTAGGGAACTCACTCCTTACAACTGGCCTGCATATCCTGTTACTCCTTGTTAGAAATAACCAGAGATCTCAAACATATTTACATATTCAAAAGTATTTACAGAAGTAAGCAATGTACAAAAAAAGAGTATGTGATATATGCAAATAAAAGTCAATACATACAACACCACCTATTCTTTGGATACTGTAACTCGCATCAATTGTGATAACCCGTGTTGAATTATCCTACTGCGTACCATCAATTAGTACCACACTGTACCAATAGTCTTATAGATTACATGATGGTAAGGATAAATGCAATTTTTTTGCACTTTATATATAAAAAAAATATGAAAAATATTTGTCCTTTCTTTAAGGGTGATAATGATGCTGTACAGCAATTTTATGCTCCTCCTGCTGGCTGATACCGTTGCATCACTAATTCGTAAAGAATCTTCTCGGGAGCTAATCTATCTTTTTCCTAATCATCTGGCAAATACTTATATTGGCATATTCACTCTTCTTATATGTAAAGGTATAGTTAAGATGAAAACAAAGCCTTTGAACAGAAACTAGCAACGACTGAAAGGACAGCGGAGATTATCGCCCCAAAATTCGAAAAAATAGTAAATAACAATTGTCTCTTCATCAAAACCCTAATTTTTAAATTGTGAAGATAAATCTGGCCTGCCCGTAATCTTAAATTTAATCTTAATATTTCCTTTAAAATGGAATTGAAGATTTTTTTTATTTACTCACCAGTGGATTCAAGTGTTAAAACATGGCACTATTGAGCAATACGAATACAGATATGATTTAGGATGAATTTTTTTTAAAAAAGTTATTGGTTTTATCCTTCAATGTGCTATTACTCATTATTCTGTAAAAACAAGCAAAGATGCATGCACTTAAGTAACGAATTTCATGCTAAGGTTAGGCTGAAGGTTCTCCGCCAAATTAGATATCAACTAGTTTCACATGACAATTCTTCTGCAGAGAAACCTACTACGATATATACAGTTACACGAGGGGAGGGAATCAAGAATGAGAAGCAGCCGTATCGGTTTCCCAGGAGGTGAGGGGATAGAGTTGCTGACTGGACAATGTATAAGCGTATTATCGTCATGTCGAGACGACGGCGATGATTATACGCTTGGGATATCCATAGTGAGATCTATTTTGCACAATTCACAGTATTCGACTGTTATGATCTGGATATTCGAATTTTTAAGAATGTCCACGTACCTACACTATATATATGTAAACACATTCTAGCAGTTGCATGGGCGAACAGAAGATTTAAAATTTAACTCCTATTTATTTCAATACAGTAGGAATTTTATGTACAAGTGAATGAAGTTTTATGTATGTGATAAAATTGACGTCCGTTTACATTGCAATACAAGTCCAAAAAAGACAGAAGTATTTTTTTTTTAATGATTTTACTATGATATTTTGGTGGAGATTTCTTTTACTCGTATCGACTTAGGAAAGGCAATCTTAGTATTTTTAGAAGAATGTTATAGGAATAAAGGATTTTTTATCTCTTCAATCAAATCGTAAGAAAATGCTGAAGATGGCAGTTTTCTAGAGCGCGTGTAGAATTTATTAAATTAAATAGGGAATTAGATAAAAAATAAGAGAACATTTTAAAATGAAGTAATATGGGCTAAATTAAGATAAAAATTAGGAAATTAATTACGTTTTAAAATATCATTACTCATATATATTTACCACTGAATAAAATTTGTGTAGCAAATGTGGTAGAAATTGAATATGTACTTCATGTGCTACAAAAATCCTTTATGGTATCGTTGATCAATAGAAGATACCACACTTCACGAATTCTTGGATTACAGACTTGTACATATAAGCTAGACTAGATGGGGTTAGAACTACTATATCAAATGTTTAATTTAATTTACAAATCTACTGGCCATCTTGCAGAAAATGCTGTAATTAGGAATGTCCCTGTTAGGACACACTGCTCTAGATATGGAATGTTCTAGGTATTGGACTGAAAAGTCTGATTATTTTAATTATTTCAATGGAATTCGTTTCCATATCACCAACTAGTTCTTGCAAGTATATGAGTCAATAAATATGAAGTTTATACAAATTGAAAATCCTACAACATAAAGTATTATTTTTATTTTAAGTTTGATGTATCACCCAAACAGGTTGTCATTAGGAAGAGGTCATTCAATGTTTACCCGGAAATACCGAATGTTTACCAACACATCCTGGCAAACAATTGATTAGTCAAAACACTCCCAAATTGCTTGACCTGCACTAAAACACATTTAACTGCTTTAACCAGGATGGAATGTCATAGATAGATCACCAAAAGGAACAGAGGATCAAGGATAAAATTAATTTCTTGAAACAAAATTCACAATCCACTTTTTTAAACAATGTTTCAAAAATAACCTTTGTATCAACCATCAGATTCATAGCTGGATGCATGCATTCCGTAGTCACACATATAGCATCGAGTGCCTTATGATATATTGCCGCAACCTCACTACATCTGATGACCACAGTGACCCTCCGGAAACGTTCACCTTGACCTTTCTCACCTTTGCAACACGCAACAAGCGGGTGCAGCATCGGTAATTGAATTCCGGTACCAAAATAAGGAATAAAAAAACCAGGAAGCGTGCTGAAACAATTTGTATGAGATTGTTGTGATAAAGGAGGATCGGTTTTAATTAGAATAAATTGGTCCTTCATCATATTACTGAAGAGTCAGAAATAGATAAACAATCAGCTGTATTCCCCTCTCTTGACCAATCTGGGAAATATATACAAAAGGAAGACTATAATTGTTTTAATATTTAAATCATGGTATATAGAAAAACAAATTTAATAAATGGATAAAGTTGCTAAACTTGAATTATTTTTTATAAATTTTAAATTTTGATTGGCCTCCGTCAAATTATAGAATCAGAAATAGATAAATGATCAGCTGTACTCAACTTCCGTGACCACTATAAAGAATGTATGCTGAAGAAAAAATATAATTTCATTTACTATCAGTAAAGTATATTGAAAATCAAATCTTGTTAATTGATGACGTAGGACGAATCTTTTTTAATCAATTCAAAAGTAATAACAATTCTTCAAAGTGATACAAATCGAAAATTAATAGCTGAATGGAATGAAATCCGTTCATGCTTAGATGACACTCGCTTCAAATAAGCTGGCTATTGGCCTAGTTGGTTAAGGCACGACTGTAGAAAATAAATTACAGAAAAATATTATGCGTTTAATCTTCTCATATTACTTTTAATTTAACAATATTTAAAAAATGGAAGCCTAATAGTGTGTGTTGTGAGAAATACATCGAATGTTCGAGGTATTCGATTGAAGGATCTGTTTATTCCATGAAATAATTGACCATGAAATAATTATTAATTATTTCCATGAAATAATTGTGGGATATATATTCTAAAAGTCATCCATTAAAGTAAACTAGTCTCATATAAGTTGCAGTTAAGATTAATTAATCATTTCAAAAGAGATAACAGTTCTTCAAAGAGATACAAATCGAAAATTAGCACCTGAATGAAATGAAATCAATTTATGCTTAGATGACACTCATTTCAAATATGCTGGAAACAACCTAGTTGCTTAAGGCATGGTTGTAGAAATTGAATCATGGAAAAAGATTATATTTTAATCCTCTGACGTTACTCTTAATCAATAATATTTTTAAAAAATGGGTGCCTAATAGCGTGTTTTGAGGGAAATACAATTGTAGGACACATTTTCTGAAAGTCATCCATTAAAGAAAACTAGTCCCATATAAGCTGCAGTTAAGACTGATTTCTAATTAAGATCTAATAAAAATTAAAAATGAAATCTGCGATCGCAAATTTCAAGTTATCATGTGAGAACATTATTATTTCTTAAGTCATTATTTGTCGTTATTAATTTAAATTAACCAGTTTAAACCGGTTTACGAGAGCTCCAACACTTTTTGGAAAGCCAAGACAAAACTGAAAATGAAAATTGTCATTTATGCTTTATTTATTGCTTACGCGATTTCGAGTTTCAAAACCCCCTAATCAAAATAACATCATGTTTTCATAAAAAGGAATGCCACGTTTGGAAGCTGAATAACGAGCATTTCCGTCGCCATGCGATTTTTAAAAGATAAACTATTTACCAATAAATTTTTTAACATATTAATTTATATAGAATTTTTATAAAAACAATATTTTTGTAAACACAAATGACTATTTTCTAATTTATGAAATCATAAAACAGTTTAATAATGGATTAATCTTAGAACAGGAGTCAAATCCTTCAATGTTTATCACTTAAGAATGAATGAAGTGATATTTCCCATTGGGAGAAAGAGAAAATACTTTTAACAAAACTGTTATTAAGCGCGAATGAAGATTTTTTAAAAGTAATATAAAAATTAAATTGTTTAATTTCCTCCGAAAAAAATTACATTCCATGAAAATAACAGCTATGATATCATAGTTCTACGTCAACTTTTTAAATACGCATCTGCTGTCAAAGAAGCATACATAATAATAATGCAATAATGGTAAAAGCAGGTCAACCTTTTAAAAACGCATCTGCTTTTAAAGAAGCATACATAATAATAATGCAATAAAGGTAAAAGCAGGTAAAAAAAATATGTGCAATTAAAAGATGATGATGAAAATTGCCATTTATATTTTATTCATTGCCTACGCGATTTTGAGCTTCAATATTCATTGCCTACGCAATTTCGAGCTTCGATGTTCATTGCCTACGCGATTTCGAGCTTCAAAATCTCCTAACCAAAACAACAACATGTTCTCACATGATAATAAAGACAATAAAACTATGCTGGGGCTCTTTTAGAGCCTTAACACTAAACCTACCGGCATTTCACCGATACATTGGAATTGCCATTGGAAGCGGGTCAAATGACCCTCTCGTGGTAGCTTTAGTGTTAAACTTTCTTTATCTAAACCTCAAAAACACATATTTTGTGTTGATTTTATTTAATGTCAATGCAAGTCGTTTTTAAGTACTCATATTACGGAAAATGAAATAAATAAAGCATTTCATTGAGGATACCCATCCCGAGAAAATATCTCGTGGATAAAAAATTGTAATAATTAAAAAAAATAATTAAAAATTTCCAAACAAAATTGCAAACCCTTTTTTCATGCATTCTAAACGATTGAATATTAAGTTTACTATAGCTGTTAATATGGAAATAAATCACCCAGTAGCAAAAAAAAAAAAAAAAGGAAAGAGAGAAAAGAAGCAGACGACTTTGATCTGGAAACGATTTTGAAACCATAAAAGAAAGAATAATCTAAAATTTAAACAATACTTGATTTTAATTTGAATATGTCCAAATACATGAGCATAACAAATAAAATGAAAATACGACAATTAAATAACTTTAAATAAAATGCGAATGGATTGTAATACCACACGGATTGACTCATGTAAATTTCATGGATGGAAATGAGTAGTTTGCTATATAACTTAATTTAGAGCATTAGGTCTACTTTCAGCAAAATTAGATCATAACCAATGAAAGGTATCTCTTCGAAACTTTCTCGCACAATTTTTAATAAGTGATATTCCCCTTTTCCCCCTTACTATGCATTAAAACCGCCAGCTTTGGACAAGACCATAAATGGCACGAATGTTCAGTTTAATTTTCAGTGTCCTACAAATGAACCTTTTATTACTAGTAATATAATGAAGAAAATTGAGTAGGCATTTTGATGGCGTTGTTTTCTGCCGATTAAAATCAGAATTTGGCGCAGAAATGTAATTTTAGTAACAAGATTTGCCAATGAAAATTTAAACAATTTTCATGTGTTTGAATTGTTGAATTGAGTTATCACATTTGTACGCATGAGAATGTACAAATTTTGATAATGTACCCACCCATTGAAGAATTTGGTTCGAAATTTGAGGACTTATAGTTTAGATTCTAAAATTGTGTGTCAAATTTTATTTACCCAATTTTTTATGTCATCGCGTTGCTTACATGTAAAAATATAGACTAATAATTGGTAAATGTTTTAAAAGATTTTGTTCAAAACTTGATAAGGATAATTTCAACAGATTCTGTACAAAATTTGATAAGGATAACTTTAGATGATAACATTCATGTATCTAAATCGTTGCGTATTTAAATTATCTCATTAATATTTAGGCAAAAGTACAGAAAAACAAACAGGATTTCCTTAATTTAAATAATAAATAATTACATAATTTAATAATAAATAATTTCATTAATTTTTCTAGATATAATGATTGCAATGATAAGAAACGCAGAAATTTAATGAATTTTTCCGCTGAATATAAGAAATAAAATATGTTAAAAAAATCAACAATAAGCACATTTAATTTTTCGTTTTCATTTGTAAAACTACTTTTCAAATATCATATTTTATTTTCAAAAACTGAGCTAATATTTTATTATTTCTAGGGTTGAAAACGAACGAATTAATGCCTTAAAAATTAAAATAAATAGTGGCATCTAATTTCATCTAAAACAACTCCATGAAAATTTTAAAAATAGGTGTATCTTTTAAAAAAGCACATTCAAGTAAATCTAATAAATATGAGGATTACAATTTAGTAATGTACGAGCATCCTTAATATTTTTATTCACCTTGGCCTTCCTTTCATAAAATTCCAGTAATCTGCATTTACAATTAAATGCAGATTATTTTGATGCCAGCACTTAACTTAATTGGCACTTAAAGAGTATTTCAATGAAACTCTTCTTTATGAACCCTTAAACCAGGGAAATGTTTGGGAGATAATATTTATTAAAATAAATTGCATCACCCAATTCATTGTAATGCATTTTCAAACCAGTCACATGAACACATCTCCATGAACTTTGCATCATTAAAGCCATGTCTTCGCGTGTTATGTGTCCGCGTGTTGTCTGACATGAACATCCTCCTCTGAAAACGCATCCCTCATGCCAATCCCCATCGCAAGGTCTGGGTCACAATAGGGGGGAAGGTCACATTTTGACCTTCCATCCTTGTCCTTGTGTCATGAATGCTGTTTACATCCGATATAGGGTTCGGGCCTTTGTTGTGTGTTAAAGTATTCAAAATAGCTCTGACAAATTCGTTGTTAACGAATTTGGGAAGTTCCTGGTAGGATAGATGATGCCATTTTTTGAAGACTAATTGTGAATACAAAATCATGGCAAAACAGAATAGGATGATGGATATTAAGACTACAAAATTCAGGGCTACTGAAATGATTTAAGAAAATATGTTGAAGACATATACACCAGAAAACAAAATATTATCTCTTTCCTTAATGGTGATACTTCAACTATATCAATAACTTTTTCCCATGACGATGAGTATTTGTAATGTTCGTATAATTAGAATTAATAATGACAAAAGTTGTTAGAACTGCAATCGTTTCATTCGTTTATTCTGTTATTTCACTACAGATATAATGAATATGTTTAACGCTAACCAGATATCTTCGGCAATGGTTAGTCTATTGTATTAATTCAATTACGGCAAAATTAGTTTAGACAATCCTCTTTAATTTATCTGTTCAATTTAAAAGGACATATTGCTTTTAGCTTAAATGTAATATAATGATTAATTTATATTTATGGAAACTCAGGCAATTGTTTAAATTAAATTTGAATGGAAAGATGTAAGAGGATGACAAATACATATTGAATCTGGAACTTAATAAGCAAGAAAACTAAATTCAGCAAGATATAAAATGTTAGAAAACACAATTTAGATTCTACAAATGAAATAGTGTGATATTTCATTTTCAATACTGTTATGACATGACGATGTGCAATGGTAGTTCTAGATTAATGTATCCTATGCAATGGAATTTAGCAGTAATATAAAAATTAAGTTAAATGTCGGTGTTTAAAGCCAATTTTTCGATTAAATTCGAGTGAAATGTGGATAGAGAATTATAATATGTCGAACATTTGAATGTTGTTGGCATGTTGAATCTTGAATTTAATAATCCAGATAAAAGAAAAGCTAAGTTCAACAAGATATGGATGTAAGAAAATATAGTATGAACTTTCTGATGTAGTCGAGCGTATATATAAACTTGCAGTGCCATATGTGATTTGCATCTGTTATGCATTATGATTCGGTGCTAAGAAGAAATATAGAAGAGACAACATTGCAATCTAGCTTGGATTTTCGTTTTTTCTCCAGTCGCATAGTGTATATCATATTAAACCAAATGCTTTGACATGTAAATGATTATAAGTAAGCATACTATCTATAAATTAAATTCATATGTCATAAAATTTATTAAAAAAAATCAGATGAAATAATGCAAGAATTGACGATGTTCTTCTTTCTTTTATTACTTCATCGTATATGTAGTATAGAGAAAATATAGCAATCGTTAAAAAATTCGAACTCAGGATTTTGACGAATATTCGCGTTTTAGACTTCCCTGAGTTCAAAAAACACATTTCTGGAAGATGTCTGTCCTTCTGTTTGTCTCTCTGTGACAAAGATAATTCAGAAGCGCTTTGATCTAGACAGATGAAATTTGGTATATAGCATTTATAGAAAATTTTTAGATTTTTATCAAATTTTCAGCAAATTCCGCTCGGAGGAAGTATGCCTGTTCGAATTTAATTTAGCATAATAACTATAAAACTAAGAGAACTGGATAGATAAAATTAGATATGCAGAATTATCATCCGTAGCCTACATCTGTAGCCAAATCCAACAAAGGATTGATTGTCTGGCTGTTTATAGTTTTAATAAAATGTAAACAAGCTAACTCACCAACACATTGACTTAAATATGTCCATTTTGGTATATTCTTTTCTGATTATAAGTGTAGTTTTATGTGAAATTTTCGTTTCAATAGGTTGGGAAAATCTGTCTAAAACACAACCTCTATTTTCAGATACTATTTAACCCATGTCCGAGATTAACCGCCAAAACACTCGTCAAGGATAACATGATAGATTCAGTAAAAATTCGAAATTCAAGCCCAAAGGTAAATATTTAGTAACTATAGTACGCCAATGGTATCAAAAGCGTTCTCTGGGAAAATATCATTATTAGAGAATATGTGAGATAATTTTGGGAAGACCGATCGCGCTGGTTCTAATGTAATATTTCCTTAATTAATACATTTAAACTTCCTTAAAAAGTGAATAACAAATAAAGCCATCATAATACTTGAAACGTTTCGCCGATCGTGATATGATAGAATATTTAAAAGTTTGATGAGTTCCAAGTTCACATAAGTCATGTTTGTCTAGGCCACTGGGAATATATTTAGATAATATATTAAAACATGATTAATGATAATTTTTTAGAGGTATTTTATATCTGCTTTCTTAAAATCTTGATTTGTGAATGAGTAATGCGCAGTAGAATTTTGTTTGATGCCTTCTGTCGAAGGCCATGAAAAAAATAATAAAATTCTTTTAAATCAGGATAAAGCATCGTTTCCCTGTATATTTGTTAATATGCAGAAGGTGGTCTGTTGTGTCCTTAGTTTAATGAATAAGAAATATTAAATGGTGAACTAATGATTCTTTGATACGTTTATTTATTTGATGACCTGCCATTTTGATAAATGTCTGATATGCCCTGACATCGCTACTGTTCAGGAAAGCAGAAAATTCTGCCATTGAATGCGAAGTATGATTTGATGCATTTCCTTATGAGGTTTATTGAGAATACAGTGGAATGCATATTTTTAAGCACTACATTCGATTACTAGGCAATTAAACTTGATTGCTCAGTTTATATCGAATTTTAAGGCCGATTATTTTGGGCCTAATCTTATTATTTTAATCTTTACTAATGATAAAAGTTTCATCTGTGTGTTGGCGCTCTACAAAGTAAACCGTTTGACCTACAGTTACAAAATTTTGTACTTATATACCTCGGAGAGTGGAAGTGTGCATATCCCATCGACTTATTTTAAAATTTTAATTAATTAAAACGTAAATTGAATTTTGAGTTTTTCCGTAATTGCTTCCTTAAATATTATTGCACAAAAAAATTACACTTTTTTAAAATTTCAAAAAAAAAATTGTCTTTTTAATGATACCAATTTGATAATCGTGCAAAAATGTCCTGTATTTTGATATTTAAAAAAAAAATTGTTTAACCTCTTTTCACACAATGTTTTACCTTGTTTTCCTGAAATTCGAGCCGTGGTCCTTACTTCATCAAATATTTAATCGCTTGATTTCCTTCCATTTTTGAATGCCAAAGAGGAAAGATTGTGCTTAGTATCTGTGTAGTTTATCATACAAATAAAAAAAAGACTATACAATATAATCGCAAAATTTAGAAGATAGGTGAATGGATGGTTATTAACGTCTTTAATAGCTCTGTGATGTCGCTTGACTGATTTCCATTAGACAGAATAAACAGAACTTAAGTAAATAACACCGTTTATTGTCAGACAATTTGAAGGAATCATTGATATGAAGTCATAAAAAGATCATTATTCCCTACGAATCAGCTAATCGCATGAGGTGACTAGTTTTGAAATATAGCTAAACCATTAATATTTAGTGTAGTGTAGAGCTATATGATGATCAGCATTTCTTCTTTAACTTCTAAATCGCACTTTGTTTTCTTATTCTCACATTCATGAACTGAATAAAGCCATCGGACTGAATGAATTTCAATGAATTCTATTTAATGAATGAATCATATTTGTGATGTAAAATCCAGCAATTCTATCAACGGAATCGATATTAATACGATGCTAAAATATTAATATCGATTGACTCTATTAATTTATATGATATAAAATATTAATATAGTCAAAATAAAATATACCGCTTATTCGTACGATAATGTGAGTGATTGCTAAGTTTTAGAATTTATTAACCAAACTTACAGAAGTTGTTTTCGTTGAGTTCTTTTTCCAGTCCTTCTAGCTCATGACATGAACGAATTTTAGAACTTGCAATAATATATGCCAAATTTATGTTAAGTGTGCATATTTGATCTGTTTTTGTTAAGGAAATTTTGTATTCAAATTACAGAGAGCGTCTTTTATTAGTTTGATTTCAATATATAGGTTTTAGCATTTTTTTTGTCGTATCCTCCTCTTCCCACACAAGTTAAGTATTCAGAATTACTGTCTTAAAATACTTATTTGGAAAAATTGAACACCAGTACAAATTGACTTTTTTTATACTTTTGGCATCTGGGGCTTGGTCAGATAATGAAAATGACATTTGAGCAGGCATCTCTGCTGTACTATAATATCAGAGCATGTCGAACTTTCAACGATTTAAGTTAGTTATATTATACATTCCGTCTGGAAGCAACAAGAGAGCTATTTTGGAAAAGACGTTGTCACTTTAACTTGGGGTTAAATGATGAAAACAACACCTGAGATAACACTCAGAATTTCCTCCTCTCACCAGCGGGAGGACATCTGACCAACACCACATGCAAGAAAGATCATTGGTAGAACTGGATTTCGAACCTGGAAGTCTTTAAGTCAGAAGCTGAAACCATTAGGCTAACACGATCCTATTAACGGAAATTATTGGGGACCGTGTTCATGTCATAAGAATGGCATCTAAGTTTACATCCTGATCTCAGCCACGTTCGACATTCAGTGAAATATTTAGCAAGCCAGCATAATCACACATTGACTACTCCAACTTGTCCTGAGGTACACGGATAAATATGAATGATCGGAACATCGCGAGTTACAGCATTCGGCAACTAAGAGTAAATTCTAAGGGCCTTATCGGTCACGATACAGCACTTCCTCTGGGAAATACGTCCCGTCATCGGTAGTCGGCTCCACACCAATTCTGTACCACTCGAGTGACGAGAATCAATCGCCATGCCAGACGCTTCGCATCCTCATATCTGAGGGGAGGTGAGGTGAGGGAAGCATGAAAAAGAACTTAATTCATGAGTTCTAAATTAAAAATAACAGTTTTCTCTCCTATCCTTATCTCATGATTGTTATTCTGTCAAACAATAAGGATGAAAATGGGAATGCTGCATAGAAAAAATTCATTTCAAAATATAATTTATTAATTTGTTGTTTTATGAAGCATTTTCTACGTAGAGATTGACTATGTCAGTATCTTTTCATTATTGGCAAAGGAAATAAAAGAAAAGGAAAAATTTAAGGAAAAAGGTTTGTAAGCAAAAACTTTTTTTATTATATTAATGCGAAGATTTTTTAAAATTTTATTTTTGTTATGCTATACTTTTTTTGTCTTTAATTTAAAATTCATAATTATAAATATTATGATATCATGAAATATTTTTTTTCTAAATTTAACTGTTAACTGGCTCAAAACTATATCACATTAAAAGTGGAATGAGAACTCGATTACAAAATTCCTTCTTTACAAATATGAAACAGGCCAAGTTATATATAAAATAAAGTTTAATAAAAATTTTTTGTCAGAGCAGATTCTCTTTTATGGCGAAGAAATGATTTTTGCGTATTGCTTTCATATTTAACTAATATTAATATAAATGACTATCAGTTTTATTACTTGTATACATTTTTTCAGGAGGAGATTGAATTTTTGATTTAAAAACGTATTATTTGTTATGCAGAATTAAAGAATCCATTTCATAATTTGAGCAAACTTAAATGCAGTCATTCCTTTCTGTCTTCATCTATGAATGATTAATATTTTCACTTCTGTGTTATAGATCTCTGTAATTCGAATCTACGAAAATCAATTCCTCTTTTAAATTAAAAAACTGAGAATAATAAGTTTTAATAATATATGACTTACTTCTTTTTTACCTTGGAGTTTTCAACTCTCTTTTTTGCTTATATTTAATTTTTAGTTATGTTATTCATTCTACTTCATAGAGTACTTTAAATAACTTTTATATTAACTCCTTCAGGTAAAATGACGAGTATAACTCGACATCGAATTTTCATGCCATATAGCACAATGACGAGCATAACTCATCATGCGACTGAAATTACTGTTGAATATAATAATAAATTCGGTTTAAAATTTCTAGTGTTTTGAATCCGGAAGCACTTTTGTTTCTTATATTAATATCATAGATCACTATCTCATATTGTTTAGCGTTAGAATTTCTTGATATAAATCACGTCTAAATTGTTGTTAGTGGATTTCATTCTTATAAACATTTAGTATGAACATCCATATTATTAAAGGAAAAACATGTTATGAAACAAACCCCATAATGAATAAGAGTAGTGTAGAATATGAAGATCAAGGTGATTGGAGGGATTCAGAAAAATCAGAAGAAATAAGCATACATTTACCTGATATTGATAATGAAATTAATGATAGTGAGATAGTACCATGAAGACGAAAACGCACTTAGCGACTAATAAGTGATTTTAGTGAATGCTCTGGAGTCGTAGACAAATCGTCAAAATGGATTTGATAATGTGCCTGAAATTAAAAATAATTTACGTCACATTAATTAGACAATCAACATCAATGCCTGGCGTAAACACAAAAACTAGAAGCCAATTCGAAATCATTAGAGATTTTTGAAGAAGTTTGAATATTAACTTACGAATTACAATTATATCCATATCAATAACATAATTTTAATTAATAATGTGTAAGAATTATAAAATAAACTGAGTTTTCTTATACAAAATTTAATGGTTATTTCACGCACAATTTTTCATTATTAAATCGTACTGGAAGGGGTAAAAAGTTAATTTTTTTTTTTTTTTTTTTTTTGCATTTTTGATTTTGTTCAGCTTTTTTTCATATCACTAATAAAAAGAAAAATTCTGCCTTTTTGTAAGAAATACGCCAATCCACGAAATTGGTTTTTCTAATTTACTATAAAAGCAATCATCACACAACAAATAACGATTATTAGTGCCAATTTATTCGCAAAGGAATATCACACCAATTAATGATGGGAAACCGTAGGTCAAATTTACGATATTAATTAAAATAAAATAAAACAACCTCTAATCTTTACTGAGAAACATATCAAAATTCAACCAAAGCACGTAAATAAGTAGAACGTGTGACTATTCTTACTGGAAATTCTTATCGGGAAAATTCCGAAAAATCAACCAAGAAATCCACTGATTCTACGAACTAGACCTCCTGGATATTGCATAATTTTTCCGCTAATAATTACATTATTGATTTGAACTTGATCCCACATATTTTGAAAAGAAATCGCGCGTCAATATGGTGATAGCTGAGCGACCCTGGATAATGCTACTTGACACAGAACAAGACTTGCTGTTGAGTCCTGTTCTCAAGTTGCACAACGTGTCGACCATGTTTGGAAAATTAATATAGAAGAAAATCAGCTTCTTGCCGCCTCTATCTCAAGCATTCAGCCTTCGGAAGGTCGCTCAGATAAAAAATAGTCTTTTCCACCCCCCTTTCTTAACGTCCACCCTTCTGCGTCTGGTGCCAGGCACGATGTCCAGTGGCGTCAGTCGTGGACAATAACAAAGTAGCTTTTTTTTTTGTTGTTGTTGTGTTATCTTTCGTTAGCGCTGCATTTAACGGATTTTTCTTTATGATAGTATTAATTAAGTTTTTGTATGCAAAAATTTGTATTTATGAAGGTGTTGTATTTATTAACGGTTATTTTTAAGTCATGAGCGTGAAATGAATTGGTAATTTATGAAGAAGCAGTATATTATAAATTAATTTATTACTCACGTGTGAAATCAACCGCGTGACTTTAGATATATAACAATACATATTAGATTTTTTTTATGTGTAAGAAATACATAAATTTTTTTGAGGTGATGACAACTGACAATGAACCTGTTATCTTCTTAACTGTATTAGGTTTACGAACTCTCTTTTATTTAAATTCCGCCTGTGGCGATCAGTTTGTTTACAGAAATATTTGTTTCTTATAACTTAGACATCAGTTTTTATGCTTAAATTGATGTACATGATTCTTTCAACAAAGCAGTTTTAAATACCGAACCGAATTGTAATGGATAGTAAAGCCGGGTTATTTCAATAGCCTTACTTTTGTTCTGTATATAATGCATACAAACGTTCCTAAAGGATTCAAATCACATCATATATTGCCACTAAGCGCAAATCGCATGCGTAATTTATTTCCAAATTGCGCGATCTATTTTACACACACACACACACACGCACGCACGCACGCACACACATCATTTTCATTTATTTAGTTTAAGTAAGAATTCATATTAGCATTTTAAAATTTTAAGATACTTGGAAAAAGGGGGCATGTTTCTAGTGGTTTAATCTTTTTCTAGTTTCGTATTTGCATTTGTCTCATGATGGAAAAATAAAGTTTAAGTGCTTTGAAAGTAATTTTTTTTTTGCATCTTATTTGCAAAGCTCTTAGACTTTTTTTGCATTTTGCATATGCATGCTTTGCTGGAATCAATACTATACAATTCAAAAGGTAAAAGAGCTTTGCTTTTTATTCAACCAAGCGGGAGTATTTGCTCGTGTATTTAAACAAAATATTTTTCAGATGTCTTTTTATTGACGGATGCATCTAAATTATGATGCACAAACATAATCTGATGCCAAGACCACATATCTAATTTAATTTCCATTTTATCAGCTTTGTTGCGTTTGAAATATCACATGTTCTTGCACACGAATCGACATATTGAACAACAGTTAAGGATCTGGTTCAAACTTTGGTGCAGGTCCACAAATCTAATGATGACTTTTTTACCCTATTTCGAAAATCCATTAACTAGATGCTGATTTAATTGGCTTGTTTTCTCGTAGCTTTGAGTTATAAAATCTTATGCACATTGATAAAGAGACAAACATGGTTTCCGTTAAAAGATTTAGCTGAAAATTCTATACAAATATACAGTTTAGAGTGCGGACCGCATACCCGATTTTCTATTTGGAATAAAGACCGCATGTTAAATTTCATTCTTTCATTTCTTTCCATTTTTTTTAATTATTATTTTCCTGTCTCACATACATGAACTTCAAATATATGTTTCTGGGTTTCTGAAAGTGGAGCTTCACTGGTATTCTTTGTAGAATATTTAGATGTTTAACATACATTTTTTATTTTATTTCTTCGGGTGCGAGAAAGTTATTATGCTAAAAAAATCAACTTCGGAAAAATTCTTGATTTCAATTCTTACTATACAAAAAATCAATTCCATCTTCCATACAGTATACCTTTGATGGATAAATAATGCCAAGAAAATTTCAAAGGTATATTACATAAGCAAACTATTAGCATTACTTAATCGCTTGTTTTCGCTTTTCTTACTGATTTAAAGATTTTTTTTCCTTTTTCAGTGTTTCTCAAACACTAAAATTATATTGCCATCATTTAGCGTCCTGTATCCAAAGCGTTCCACACTGAAATTTAGAAGTATATGGTCCCTATAGTGAAGCAAGTTATATAACTTCAAGAAAGAATTTTAAACTTCCACGTTGTTTTGGCAGTTTTCTGACGAAACAATATGGGAACTACATACTCTCGAATTATGTACGCCCATCACTGGTTCGATTTTACAACTGACCCGTAAGAAACGAAAACACATATCCAGAAATGATTAAGACGTGTGACATCCCTCACCCCGAGTGACTCAAATTCTCGCCACAATCGATGCAATACTAGGAATCTTTCTTACTCAATTTCGCTTTCAACTTGCAAAACAAAATAGCAGAATGCTTACACGACGGATTACAATAAAATAAGAATTAAAAAAAATATTCAAAAAGAAGCCAAGAAGGCGTAGCTGTTTTTCCGTAGCCAGGGTGTCCCGGAAGTTGGGTATGGTAAACTAAAACTGCAAGAACTTGGGATGCCTGTTGGTGCGAACAGAAGCGGGTCACTTCTCACCAGGAACTAAAACATTCACTTTTTTCACTTCTGGCGAGGATTAGGCGATAATGAATTCTGGGCGATTGAAAAACGACAGCCAGAAGAAAAAAAAATAAATGATAAAAGAAAATGGTAAGAAAAATAAAATAATTCACTTTGATGGTGATTCGATCATTCCATTGGGCTGCTCAATTTTCATTATTATTATTATTCTGATTATTTTCTTTATTTTTTTAATCGTTGAAATAAATTCATTTGGAATCAGTAGGCTTATTTCATAAGTGTCTGTTGATGGCCTATTTAACTACATGGCCATGCGGAGGGATCTGGAAAAACACATTTTCATGTCGTGTGAAATTTGTGCAATGTGGTTCGAAATTCGATTGCGAAAAGATATTTCCTTCCTTTTTTTTTTCTTTCGCCGTTTTCTCCACAGCTCATAAACAAATAACTTTTTTGGAATAATCGAGAGTTTAATTGTTTATTTGGGCTATATCTTCCTCACCTTGTCAAGGACGACTGATTATTAAGTGTCGTTTAAATCTGTGACATATATTAGAATGCGTATTGCCTGCTAGTGGTAGCTTTGACACGGCTGACCTTTATACCGGATTCCCATCACTCAACTTTAAAGAATCTTGTTGCATACTTATGAGCTTCATCTGCGCACAATTTTTTTCCATTGCATTCTTGAGTATAGTTGGGAAATTACGAAGTCACAATAGTGCGTATTTGTAAGTCAAAACATATTTTGGGGGATAGAGCATACAAAATTTGGCTAAAATATCACTTTTTATTTTATAGCTCAGCCTTTCATTCATTTTGTCAAAATTTTAAACTTGTAATATTTCAGATATTATTTTGATATTTATGTATGATGACAAACAAAATTTAGTTATAGCTTTGTAAATACAGTACAGTAAATGACAACTTTATATAGTACCTAGAGTACAATAAATGACAATTTTATACACTACAATAGATACGGAATGGTAAATGGAATACGATGAATTACAACTTTAAATCCCTTTTTTTCATGTTAGGATTTTTCATTTTCATGCGTTAAATATCATATTTCTTCTAAACTTCACCTTTATACAGTGAATACAGTATAATAGACGATAACTTTAAATAGTACAGTATATACAGAACAGTAAATGAATAATATAAATGGCAACTTTAAATACCTTTTTCTCCACGTTGGAATTGTTTCATGTTTAAAAAATCATAAGTCTTTCTCCTAAACTTCGCCTTCAAATGTTTAGCATGTTTATTTTTAAATGTATGCTAAAATAATGCAAGCATTAGTCATTCAACGATTCAAATTATATATAAAAGATTTTAAATTATATACTGCTAAATTTTCAAATTTTTCATCATACGTAGCATTAAAAATATCAGATAAAATTTAATATTAGATTTATCTAAATTACATACTCAGTTTAGTATAATATGACTCACTGCATCTAAAGATACAAATGTTAAGCAAAAATGTGTTCATTTAAGAATGTAATGAGGGATTTAAGTAAGCTAATTTCGAAACAAATTTAAAGTAAAGAGCCTGATAAAAATAATTTAAAGGGGATTTTATTTTAATGTTAAGTTATAAGGCTCACAGATATTTTCTTCATTATATCTTTAAAATTAAAAATATGTTAGAAAAGTAAAATAATTAGTTTCCTGAACTACAATAATTCTGTCTGGGATGATCTAGATCCTGTGTTATTTCAATGATATCATGCATTTTCTGAATTTCAGCATTTCAACCTGGGGTTAATAGTTTAAAAAACTCCAAATTGCCTTGAATGATTTATTAAACGATTTTTGGAATTTCAGTCCAGGATTCTGTATATAATTTGCGACAGCGAATGTTAATCTGAAACAAGAATTGGAAATTCGGATACTGTTTTTGCTCTTTTAATGAAGTGCTTAGATTTTACGAATTTCTAACCGGGACTAAGAATGAAAAACCAATTCAATTCGTCTGTTTTAATAAAAGGATTAAATTTTCTGAACTTCAGACAGGGATGCTGAGTATAGTTAGAGACAAGGGAACAGTGAACCATTTGGTATTAAGAGTGAAAACTCGGTCTGTCCCGGCTGTTCCAAAAAGTTGTTTGATTTTCCGGACCTACTTCCCTTCGGTACATCACAAATATTTTTGTCAGCGAAAAAAAGGTCAATCCGAAACAAAGAATAGAAGGCTGGACAGCAGCAGCTTATATGATAAATAAAGGAAACTTTCTTTGCCTCAGTATTTCAACCCGGGACAAGGTTTAGTCCAGGAGAAAATGTAAAACGGAACTTCTCCGGCTGTTTTTATAAATTAAGTAGATTTTTTTTCAGTTAGATAGAAAAAAATGTGCTTACTTTGAACTATTTATTAACATGTAAAAATTAATAAAAATTTAAAGAAGATTAAAATATTTAGTCCGAAACAATATACAATGTTTGAAGATGGATTCGCCAATTTTTACTCATTTAAAAAAATGTTTTGAAATACATAACAGCAATAACATACAAAAATTCTATATCGTATCATTGCATTGCCCATGAATATAAATCAGCATTTAAACCAAAGTATTGCTGTAAAATGTATTCAAAAACATTTTCATTAAATTTCGGGAAAAAGAGTGTGCGAAATTTGTGTGGAAATCAGTGAAAATTAAAATTATTTTGGAATTTAAAAATTATTCTTGTACAATGTTCTACGATGTTATCCAGGAAAAATTTTAAATTAAAAAGTTAGAACTTAATTTTTAATTGAGAATTTCGAAAAGTTCTTATTTATTGAGCATTTACTATTTAAGAAGATACTACGAGTCGAATTTGGTATCTTTATATATAACAGTTTACTCTTCTAAACATTTTAAATGATTTTTTCCATCATGTCTGACGAAATTTATAAGTAAAGCGTCAATCTATAATGTTAAAATACTATAGCATCCGTGACGCTGAATTCAAATTCTGAACACTTGATCACTCCATACATGAATAATTCAAAGAAAATAAAAATTCTTGAATACTAATGATACTTAAATATACAAAGCAGATCAATTTGTTCATTCTTACCTCCTCCCATTTCAAATCATTTCATTTTTGCCTTGAAACGCTTCTTTTTTCCTTCAATAGAAACTGAAATAAATAAATAAATATTGTTCAGATAAGAAAGGAACTTCATTTTTGCTCTTTATCTGACACTCTAAAAGATGGAAAAGGACAATTCTTTAAAATTAATTAAATATTACTTGATTAAATCTAGCAAATATTTATATATTATTACTTGATATATCTGACACTGTTCGTGATTGTAATCTTTCCACACATAATATTTTAACGAAAAAACTTCTTTAGTATACAACAATGTATTATTTAAATTTATTTATCGTCTGAAGTCTTTATCGTTTTCTTTTAATTAAAATTGAAAAACTAACTGTACTAGCCTATTTTTAAAAAATAGCCTAGTTTTCTCTTAAGTGAGTAATATTTGTTCTATTAGTTCTGTTATTTGTTCTATTATTCACCAATGCTGAATGATAAAAAATATTGTCTTCGTCTGAGCAATTGGTTTAAGCTTAATCTTTTTCAATGTTAAATCATTATTTTAAAATCAATGAATTATAAAAAAAATGTTAAAATAAAAGAGAAATTTAATAAAAAAATAGAGGTATTGTTGTTCGAAGTTCAAAGTATAAATAAATAAATAAGGACAACATTTTGTGAATTTCTAGTTTATTGAATTCTTAATTAATAAACTTCGAAATATTGAAAAGTTTTCTTTCTTATGACTTATTTAATTAGAGTGCAAAATTTAATTGAATTCAACCCAATTGTTTAAGACGAGATGTGAAATATCGATATCAACAAAAATGCATAATATCCACAATTGCTTTTATTTATACTAAAATTACAATATTAACAAAAATTTATTAATTTTAAAAAAGAAATACTATGGAATATTTAATTAAAATTTCGAAACAAATCAGTCACATTTTCCCAATCTGGGGCACGGAAAAAAAATCACAACACTCTGTCGTAATTAAGGTTACGTGTAGTTATCGGTGACTTCAGTTATTGCAATATATTGGAAAAATAATTTTATTTACTTTTAATTTTTATTTACTTTATTCACTAAACTTAAGAAATTAAACAATTAGCTTTGACTACAAGCTTCATCGAGGCGGTGCGCAAGCGTTCTAAAAGAGAAAATAGCTTTTTAGAAGCATCACGCGTGTCAATACCCGGATGATGGGTAGCGCGCTAGTTATGTCACACACAGCCTCGACGGTGCCCCTAATTTACAGATTCATATTGATATATGATTTATGATAGGCGTTCACTACAAGTTCTTGCTTATTTGGAGAATTTCACGAAAAGGTGTTACACTAATAAAAGTGTTATTTTCCTCCATCCACCCGCATTAAAACTGTGGATCTTAAGAAAGGTTCTGAACGACATGAATGTCCAGAGTTTTTCTATCCTAGAAGTCAAAGCCCAAGGCAATTCAGAAGATGAAAAAACAAGTGAAGTGTTCACTCTTCTTTTCTATCCTCGCAAAGAATTCTGTACATGAGCATTTTATGCCTCATAATATAATTAAGAAAATCTAATATATATTTTGAACATCTAACAAAATTTTAGTAACATTATTTAAATTTAGTAATTTATAATTTTAGTAACAAGATGATATATTTAAGTCATTGCATTTTTGA
>JAPMOR010068998.1:148714-185351 GCA_026543865.1 Argiope aurantia | reverse complement strand
CTTAAAGACAATACTTTAGGTACTAACACTATGAAACATTTATCTATCCAAGTCCTTATGTTTTGTAATTATCGTGTTCACTTGAGCTCGAACAAACAAATTTTCTTGGGATGGGTTTCGCTCAAAATTTTATAAAAAAAATCTACAAATGTAGTGTTAAAAATGCACACAGAATTTCCTCTGTTTTGTTTAAAATGTTGTAAAGTCGACATTTTAACAGAAATGATTTCGGTACTTGGTTTTTCGGATTCAAAAAATTTGAAACTTAGAGAAACTTTGAGAATTTGAAATCTTTTCTTGACAAATACAATATTCTCTCTATATACTTTCGTATACGAAAAAGTAAAAAGACCAGATTATATAAAATAAACCATGCATGTTTTTTACGACACATAATAAAATCTTCACTTATAATTTTCACTGTTGTTGTTTTTGTTTCATATTAAAAAATAGGCGATTGATGTACAGTGAAACAGTGTTGCTCCATTGTAACTGATATTACAACGAAAAAGATCGTTAGTTAAACGAAAGAAATTGATAATTGAAACAAATAAAGATGTGACACTCAATGAATCTTAAATATACTAGAATTTTAAAGTTGATATTTTGAGAGAAAGAGGTTTACAGGTTTTAAGCAAGATTTACTTTCTAATACGTTTCCCAAAGAACTTTATCATTTATTCTTAGATTGATTATTGTTTCTTATTTTCAATTACCTTTCAAATGAATAAAGTAACAGAAAAAAATTAATACTATATCATAGTAATGAAATCAAAGTATTGAGGAGGATGCGACGAAAGACAAAAGTTCTATTTATAGATCAATATTGTCAGGGAAAAAATCCAAAAATTCATTCATGTGTTGTATGATGAATAAGTCTATGAAGGCTCAATAACAGATAAAGATGCGTTATTCTGCAGAAGAAAACAAATGCACAATAGCAGCAAAAACAAAAAGTTGAACACAAAAACAGCACGTATAGTAAGTACATGCACAGCATAAAGCAACTACTAGCTATTAAACAAAACAAAAGCACAAACTTCTCAGGGAACTCTTAGTGTGTAACACTCCAAACAGAGGCTTCACTCAAATACTCGTTTAAGATCACCGAGTTTTCTCTCGACTCCCCCAACTGGACATCGAATGTTCTAGTACGAGATCTGAGAGTTGAGTCCTAATGGAGTCATAACCAAGTTTCACGATTATTTTTGGTTCTTCATTTTTATCACCAAAGCCAAATTTGGCATCAAATCTCCAAGCCAAGTGGCCATTGACCAATACTATATCCGTAAAACTATCTTCCTCACCAGGAGACTTACTGTGCAGTGAAGCAATGTTATAAATTCGTAGCAATCTGCTTTAAAGCAACCCTTTTCCGACAACGGTACATTTATTTATCCAACATTTCTTCTTTCGATTAAAACATGTCTTCGAATTACTTTCGTGAATCCTTCTTAGAGCTATCAGCGAATGTACTTGCGAAGTCAGTTCATATCCACATGATCAATTTGAAATGCGGTGCACTATCTATTTAATTTTGGATTTCGTTGAGCTTCTTGCAAGAAAAATGAGTGGAAACATTATAGCTAATACAAGAAACTTGGCAGTTAAATTTAATTTTGCATAAATTGTTAGCTTTATCCTATAACTGGGAAGATGCAGACAATGACTTCGTAAGTTTGAAAAGCGCTAACCAAAAATATTAATTTCTTAAGTAGAAATACGAAGCAGTTGCACGGCGAGGTTCAGAATTTTGAGCTAAAATTCAAGAACATAAAGAACATTACGAAATGGTTTATTGTCCTGGAGAGAAACCTATGAATGATCTTTACCATCCAGAGAATTTCGTATGGATTGAATCTGAGAAACTCAACAAAACCGGCATCCTAATTATATTCTTTATAATCAGTTTTGCCACTAAACTGGAATTCTTGATGACAAAAAAACACTTTAATCTCAGGAAAAGATATTCACATAATATTCTTTAACATTTTACACATTCCAAAACTACTTTTGGAATAATTAATACTTCTTTATATAATTAATTAATTAAAAATAAAATTATCTAAGAATAATATAAGATATCGACAAAATCAATATTTTCAATTTCTTGATTTATCAATTATAATACAAAAACAAATATAGATTGTCAGTAAATGTCAATTAAATTCGAAAATTCCTGAGAATTACAGCAAACGATTTTTTAAATGTGCAATTTAAATAAACCAATCCCACGGCAATTTTAATCACAGCAGTATTTTATCCATTAATGAGAAATCTCACTTCCCTTGGATGTGGAATTCGCGAAAATAGCACATCTTATTGCAATCGAATCGAACGGATTGGACTGGAAATCAGAAACTTCCGGTTTCATCCTTATTAGAAACGATCGCCACCCTGATGTTATGTAGATCAGACTTTAGACATCAGTTCTGATGATTATTGGTAGTTATTTTCGCTCTTTATTGAGGAAGTTGTTTGATTCACTTAAACATTTTTTTATACTTCGTCAGAACTTAAGATGTCAGTGTTTTAATAATGCGCAATAACATAAAAGAAATATCTACAAGCAAAATTAAATTGAAAAGATAATAATTAATTAGAAATAATTAAAATGGAACAATTAAAAACAAATTTAGAATAATTAATTCTTGTGTATATTATTATTGCTTAGTTAAAAACACGGAACTCTGATTACTATTATAATTAGTACATACTTGACTTCACTTCCGTTGCTATTAGAGTTTCACAGAAAAAATACGGTTCACATATGATATCTAAATTTTTGTTTAAAATTTTAATCAGGCAATAATTTAAAACTTTACGTAAAGATTAGGTTAGTTTAAAGTCATTTTAATCCCAAAAATAATAAGGAATTTCTTTTTTTTTATTTTTTTCTATTATCAAATTATATATATATGTATATATATATATATATTTGATATTATTCCTCATTTTTTTTAAATTAGCAAGTGGCAGCAATAACAAACAGTGGGCAGATTACCACAAAATTTTCTCGTATACTCTCTACTAAATATGTTATCACAGAGAACGCCATGCATGGTATTGGTGTACAATAGTTACGAAATACTAATCTTTGGTGTGATTTCAGCATTTTTATCGAATCCATCGTATATGAACTTTGGCGAGTTCGATCCATGACTTGCGAATAATGTATCAGAAAATCGAATTTGAGTTTTAGATCCGCTTTTACCAACGCATTGAAAACAAAATCTAACACAGAGCTTCAATCGTGACCACAAAATGTCATACCAATTTTGATGTATTTAAATTGATTTATTTGATAGCTTTTACGTTTTTCAGTTATCGCGTTTATATACTTCTGCAAAAACAGCTTGACATATATTTAATCTAGTTGGATTTGACTCAAAATTGGGTAGATATCTACACTACAGGTTTTATCCTTCTTGCTGTTTTCATTTTGTAATTATCGCATCAACTTATATTCGAACATCCAGACAGTCAGACTTCCTGTAATTGTGACAGAACCCTACAAATGTGGTGCCAAAATCGTATACCAAATTTCATTTGCCTAGCTCAAAGCGGTTTTGAGTTATATTTTGTCACAGACAGACATCTTCCAATAATGGGTTTTCGAATACAGGGAGTTCTAAAAAGGGGTGATTAGTCAAAATCTCGAGTTCCAATTTTTGACGATTGCGATGCTTTCCATATATCACGCATGACAGAAAAAAAAAAAGATACTCGAAACAAAATCAAATCAAGAAATAAAAGGTTTAAGATACACCTCGTATTTATACCAGATAATTAATCAAAGTGTCTTAATTAAATGTCCCAAAAAGAATTTTCATCTATTCACAGCATTCTTATCCATTCTTCCGCTTATTATGTGGCTTTATTTTACACCTAATGGGAACGATCGAAGATTTTGTTCAGTCTAACCATGTGGAAACATTGAATAATCGGACCGCTGTAAAAAATAATTTCAAAAATAATAATCATGCAAAATGGATACCAATATTAAAAGATAAGGATTGTATCCATTTTTACTTTCATGTATACGTAGTATAGAGAAATTATAGTACCCGTCAAAGAATTCGAAATCGAGAATTGGACAAATTTGCACGTTTTAAACCTCCAAGAGTTCGGAAACACATTTCTGGAAAATGTCCGTCAGTCTATCTGTGACAAAAAATTTTCAGAGGACTGACTTTTTGAACTACACGGATGAAAATTTATATACGATCTTTACATGAAATTTGTAGATTTCTATCAGATTTTGAATAAAACTTTTCAGGGGAAGTCCGTCAGTCCAGATGTTCGAATATAAACATGATAACTGCGAAACGAAGAGTGCTAGATAATTAAGATTCGGTACACAGATTTAACATTTATATTGTAGATATTTATATTTTCTGCCAAATCCAGCAAAGGATTGAACGTCTATCGATCTGCATTTTTAGAAATATGTAAATGAAATAAGTCAAAAACGCAGAGACCCAAATATACCAAATCTAGTGTGCAATTTCTTTGATTACATATGTAGTTTTCTGTCAAAGTTTGTTTCAATCGGTTGCGGAAAGCGTATCTAAACCACGCATTCGATTTTCAGATACTATTAACAGTATCTAGTGTTTAATCGACAAAAAAAAAAAAAAAAAAAAAAAAAAAAAAAACTTGCCAAGAGTTACACGGTAGATTCAGTAAAAATGCTAAATTCACGCCAAAAGTTCAGATTCCTTAACTATTATACGCCAAGCCATGCAAGGCGTTCTCTGGCATGACAAGATTATTAGAGAGTATGTCGGGAAGCTTTGGGAAACAACTCCCAAAAGTTAACAATGTACTGAAAAAATTCAACCCATAAATATATTTAAAAATGACTATAACTAAATTAGCGTTAGATTACTTAAGAGATATTCAAATATTAGCTTATTAAATTAGACCATATGTGGCAGATATAAATAATAGGCCTTAATTGGTGACAGGTTAATATTTTATCTCTTGCTTTATAGAGAGTACTATTACTTTGAACTCAATTACTGCAAACTCTTTACCAAGATGACGATATTTATTTTTGGCCACGTACCCATTGCAAACACCTCACATCTCATAGACCAAATTTTCGCTGGTGCATCCCAATCTTCAATAATGCGATCGTTAGTTATCAATTCTGATAAAATCGTATCACCAAAAGAAACAAGAACAAGCTTGCTCTTTCGGCAACTTATCATTCTGATACTGAAGTAGTACCTTAGAGGACATATAAAAACAGAAAAGATGTTCTATATTTTACTAATTTTCCCTACTACTGAAATTTAAATTCCATTAACCCTATAATAATATATGTGGATGCTTGTGCATATCCCTCAAAAATATTTTCAAATTCCTTTGTGCGCAACCGTTTGATCATTATTCATTTTTTTTGTCACCAGAAGGTAAATATTTACGGCTTCTTTATGCAACTTGCCAGAATTGTCTGTTCTTGACACTTCTCATCAGAGATGGTTCATTTCATCATGCATGCCTTGCAAGAGCATAAAAGAAAACTACAAACTCAAAGAAGCCGATAGCGGCAGAACGATGTTAATGGACTTAAAAAAATTTTTTTGAAGGAAGGGATATTCACTAGGCAGTTCTAATCGATGACGTTCGTTGGCATTCTGAGCCGAGTCAGGGGAAAATATTAAGGATACGGGTGTTCTCATTGTCTATTTCCTAAAATGTGATTGCTATTTGCTTTACTCTCATAATATGAGCATATTTCTATTTTAAAGCATGTTTATTATTCAAAGTACATTTGTAGATTCGAATTATCACGAATTCATCAAATGAATTGAATTTATGAAAAGAATTTTAAAAGCAGATCATAGTTATATCAACATAAAAAAAATTAACACGGTGTTTCATATGAATTATCGCATACAGAATAGAATTTAGTGTGTCCTGATTGTTAAAACTTTAACTGTTAATTTTTGAAGCTTCTTTTCTTTTAGTAAGTGGTAAAATTCCTAAAATCATGCAGTAAATTTCTTAAAATCTTCTATGACTTCTTCAATCTTCGATTGCCAAGCGCGGAAAAAAAATGTTTCATTATAATGATAATCCTAACTAGAATTTCTGCTCATATTTTCTATTTGTTACTAAGCAACAGGTTGAATATTGGTCATTTTCTCCAGGTAAATCTGAGCATGCCAGGAAGGCTCATTTCTGTTCAGAAAATTTTTAAATCCATTAACATTCCATGATCGTTCTCTCGCTAGCCGCTTCTCAAACTTAAACATAACATCACCACAAAGATGAAATATAGCTAGCGTTGTACATCTATCTATAATTAGAGGTAAAAAAAATTTAATGCATCTGTATTTCCCTCTAGGAAAACATGAAATTCCTAAATCATATATTTTTTGTATACTTTCAAAAAGATTTTAAAACGTATAAAACTATTAGATTATGTTATATTACAGTGGATTAATTATTTGTGGAAAAGACCACGTAGTTTTGTCTGTCCGGTTGTCAGAGTAAAAATCAACACAATAACTACAACGCGTAAAATGCCAGATTGATATAATTTGGCATACAGGTTTAACATCTAAATTGAACTAAGAAAAAAAAAATATTTTCATGGCTATTATGAATAGATGATTTTTTTAAAATTGTAAACGATAAACTTTGTAACTAAGTAATACTTTACGAGGAGATACTAAAGTCATGATTGAAAAGGGGTTTAAATCTTGGATGTCTGAAGGTCAGCAAATCCTCCCAAAGTAAAAATTCAATCTACAAATAACAAAACAAGACTCCTTTTTCTTTGCACCTTTCCATCCGTAACCTTATTGAAAAATTGAAAAACACCCCTTACCAAATAAGATTCGTGTGGGAAAATAAATCAACTTGAGAACAAAAACAAAACTCTTACTAGATTTTGTTATACATAAATGAAAAATAAAAGAAAACAAAGCAGTTTTGGGATTCTACATAACATTCGAATCTCTCAAAGTTCAAAGCAAGATCGCAATCTTTTGCTCTGAATCCAGCCCTGCATTGTTCTTCAATGCTTCTCATTTCAAGACACGATTCCATCCCCGGCACAGAGGCCTCATCGTGTTTCACTTTTCCATCTTCAAGGTGAAATAGAACATCAGCAAAACGCTCTCACCTACATGCTATTTAATGACCACCCTCCAGACTGTACCTTTCATTTTCTTTGCCCACCATTTCGCTGACCTGGAACAAAATCGCTTCCTTATACATAGTCTCCCCAAATTCACTAAAAGTATCTCCATCATAAATACCTGGCACCCCTCAGAACAATGGATTTGAATTGCATTAAACAACGCTTTAACACACCGATCTGGACCTAGTCGACTTATCGCCAGGGGTGTCGCCTTTGGACTCATCTGTTCTTCTTTCTTACTGTTTTTTATGTCCCTTCCTACCGCTTGTTGTGGTCGTGATGCAGGTATTATAGAAGATGGTCACAGTTTGAATTGGTGTTACTGGGTATGAGGTGTATTGGTATTCTTCGGAGCTACCGAGTTTGGAGTTATTATAAATGGAAATTTTAACGATGGTTTGGCAACGGTGCGGAATAGAGTATGACGTGAATTTAAAATCCATTTCCATTGTTGTTAAGAATAAAGTATTAGAATGGTGTTTTTGTACTTCAGAGAAATAGCGCCTGTTTTAATTTTAGCATTTTTTTTTTTCTTTCTTCTAGAAAATGAGAATGAATGAAGTTCTCGAACAACTACGTCGTTTTAAGGAAACAACCTACTTGCGGCAAGTTCCGTGATAAGAATGTTCCTTAAGTCAAAAGTGTTCTGCAACACACCGATGCCTCAAAATATTCACAATGTAAATTATTAGCAGGAGATAAAGATAATCGTTCCGCCACACTCATATCATTTTTCACTCTGCAAATTATTCTGCTGGACTGATAAGTATTTTAATTTTGTATCTCCAGTGTTATTATTCTACAAAACGTCGCGTGAGTTCGATGATTTCTAGTATAATGAACCTGAAAATAGCAGGAGACTAAGAAATGCCGTAATACCTCACCTTAAGCTATCCCTATTTATGTGAATTCGAAGTTAAGCATTTCCTGATTCACCTCACCACGTCCTGAATATTTTCTAGTGATAGAATAAAATGCAATTGCAAAATTCAGAACTAAAACAAATTACAGAAATAATCAGCGGGAGTGTTCACTCCAAAACTTTCTCGCATACTTTCTAATAAAGATGTTATCATGGAGAAATCTTGGATAGCATTGGCGAAATATTAACTTTTGAAGTGAATTCAGCATTTTTATTTAATCTATCGCGTCATCCTTGGCGAGTTATTTGGTAATTAATCCATGGAATGCTATTAATAGTATCCAAAAATAGAATTTGCGTTTTAGACGCATTTCTCCCTATCTATTGAAATAAAAATTAGCATTTTTTTACATTTGTAGTCACAAAATCAGATATTAAATTTGATATATTTGTCATTGCATTTTAGAGTTATCGCGCTTACATATTTCTGAAAGTACAGAGCGACAGACGGTCAGTACTTCAGTGGATTTGGCTCAACATTTGAAAGTTGTCTACACGATAGATGTTAAACGTGTGTGCCGAATTTTATCCATTTTAGCTTTCTTTATTTTGTAATAATCGTGTATAGTCGAATAGCTGGACAGACAGACTTCTTCTGAACGGATTTTTCTCAAAATTTAATATAAATCTATGAATTTCATGGAAAGATAGTATACCAAATTTCATTCGTCTAGATCAA
The DNA here is from genome assembly GCA_026543865.1 of Argiope aurantia. Lineage (NCBI taxonomy): Eukaryota > Metazoa > Arthropoda > Arachnida > Araneae > Araneidae > Argiope > Argiope aurantia. The sequence continues at coordinate 176,591 of JAPMOR010068998.1, read as the reverse complement.
AGCGGTTTCGAGTTATTTTTATTACAAGACAGCCAGACGAACATTTTGCAAAAGGGAATTTTTCGAACTCAGGGAAGTCTAAAACATGGAGATTCGTCATAATCTCGAGTTCGAATTTTTTGACAATTACTATACTTTGTCTGTACTACATATACGAGAAAGTAAAAAGAGCATACTTTAATTCTCGTTCATTTTAATAAATGACCCAAAAATAATGACAAGAACTAATCAAGCTGATTATGCAAAAGTAGAATAAGAAATATTTGAACGTTTTTGCTAATAATATCAATAGCAAATAGAAAACGGCTGATAGTCTATTAACTCATAAAAGAATATAATTGGGAATTGTTATTTTATTTTATTCTATTCCATTCTGCACCAAATATATGGTGAATGTATGAGCACACATTGGCATACAAAATTATTATAAAGATTTATTTAGGTTCAAGTTAAAGCTAATCCTCACAATAAAAGTTGACAATTGAGATCCCGAATCACCAGAAGAGCAATAGAGGGCTTCAAGTTTGAGATGATATCTGAACTGAAAGATTGCAAAGAATTCTGAAGATAATAGAATCTAACGATGAATATATCCTAATTACATTTTTCATATAAGCCTTTTTACTATAGTTAAAATCTCTTATTGTTAGGTTTTTTTTACAGATACTACACAGTGGCCTATTTCAGTTAGCCAGACAAAGTAGCAGCCTATTATCATTATACCGACGGGGAGGGTGGCGTAGCAGTCAGATTTAGTAAAAAGATATTATTGGCCTAGTTGCAAAATAAATTTACAAATAAACATCATTAATTCTACTAATTATAAAATATAAAGATATTATTAAGATTTTTCACTAAAAACTGCTCAAATTCATATCTCTTTCATTATGTTAACTTAGTTATTTTTGATTCTGCTCAAATAATATTACTTTTAGATGCAGCTACTTCACATTCAGGAACAAATAAATAAATCACAAATAAACAAATAATTAAATATATACTTTTTTTACCCATCTATTAAAATAAATAATAGTCTGAAATAAATCTTTAACAAGTTTTTAAGTTAAAAATGTGTTGAAATAAAAAAACTAGATGAACCAATTATTAAAACCGACGCCTCATAATACATACTGCCTGGAACTGATAAGTTCCTAAATCTGGTACTGTTAGTAGAAATAAGAAAGATTCTGGTTTATGATTTACTTTCTTGCGATAATTGATTGAAACTCAAGTACAATTTTGAACGAAATTGAACACATACAAGCATAACATCAAGTACTTCAAATGCATTGGAAACAAAACTAAAACGAGTCTCACAATTTTAACTGTAGAAACATCTTCCAGTTTAAACTCTTTACGGCGAGTGGATGTGAGAAATATTTCAGCAAAAAGAATTCATTGAAATTCTCATTTATCAACTCGAATGAAATTAAGCTCATACAAGCATAACATCTTCCAAATAATTTCATCACAAAACCTCCCGATTACACAGAAAACTAAACTAACTCGAGCTTTACGAATTTAACAGCAAAAACATCTTCCATGTAAAGTTATTTACCATGACTATAAACGCTATGTATGCCATACTTTCTGGACGGCGAGTGAAAGTGAGAAATTTTCTTCAGCACCGAATCCAACCATGTATGCGATATGAGCTACCTGCTCCCGTTGCACTCTCTGCTCTAATGATCACATGTGAAGATCTCTTCCAAAGATTGCAACCTATTACAAAAACCTGAATAATGATATTTTCAACAACCGCTTATTGTCTTTCGGGAATAAGTGGTAAATACCGGAATATTTGCAGTCAGCGCAACCTTTCGCTAATTGCTATTTAGCAATCAAAAGTATCTTTTGATAACCCTTTGACTATGCAAGTGCCCTCCAACGCAAAAGCAAGGTCATGTTTTCACCGTATCGTTAACTTTGGGAATCTGGGACGATGGTCAAGTTGAGTTATTCACCACAATACGCGTTGCTTAACGGATTTGAAAACTTTTAATTGATAGTTAATTAAATAAGGGAAATGTTACTTAATGTATGAATGCAAAGTAGCTGTGAAAGAAATGGTTAAAAAATAGCGGTAAAATAGAGATAATTAAATGAAATGGTTAGTTATGTTAATATTTTAATAGAAAGGCCGTTGTTTCTTATTTCAGACATATGAAGCAATAGAAATGAGATTTTTTAATGCATTATTAAAATTATTTTCATTGTTTGGTCTAATGTCTACTGAAATATTCTTCGAGAATTTGTAAAATTGTCTAAGGTTGATGAAAAAATGCGATATGGCACTTTTGAATACATACAAAATTATTTCGACCTAGTTATTACTTCGACTTTGGGTTATCCTTTCAGCCCAGAATATATATTAAAATATATTAAGGTCAGTTATAGAATAACCATCACTAGCTTTTATACAGACCATTTTTATAGGAAGTATGGTCCATCATAGATATGTGGTCAATACAATAACACCATAATATTATAACTTCTATGGAAGTCAGAACTCGTTCTCCGTGCACTCATAATACTCCACCAGAGACACTTTTACAGATTATGGCGAGTTTTCTATTTAATGTGGTTCTCGGAAGAGAGATTAACTTACCAAATAATAATAATAATAAAAGGAGGACTGAATTTTTTTAATGAAGTTTTTGAAGAAATTTTTGTTTTGCCAACATGCCACGCCATTTTATCACGCAATTTAAATGTTTGCTCGTAATTTGTATTGCAGAATACAAGATTGAAACAAAATCGACTGAAAACAAAATTTCATATATTGTAAACACAAGATCACATATCTGATTTCATTTATCTAGGCAATTGCATTGTTGAGGTATTTTGTTTGCATAAATGTGGAAGTATGTAAACAAAAACCTATAGATTATCTAGCTGTTGTAGGATAAAAAACATTTGTGCAATTTAAATGGTAAATCTGTGTGCCAAATTATATCTATCTAGCATTTTACGTTTTGTAGTTATTGTGTTGATTTTCACTCGGAAAAAGGATACAGATAGATTTTCTTTCAGTAGATTTCGTACACAATTCGATAAAAATCTACAAATTTTGTGTAAAATTCATGCACCAAATTACGGTAATCTAGCTCAGGGTGTTTTTGAATTATAACTTCATAAGATAGCCAGACAGATAGTCGCAATTCCAAAAATACATTTTTCGGAATCAGGGATGTCTAGCTATCAGGTTGAGATTAGTTTAAATTTTGAGATTAAATTCGACGATTAAAATATTTTTTCTTTGCATACTTCATATATGAGAAAGTAATAAATCCTTGAATTTCATTTTCTTTTGCGATGTTAATGTTTATATATTACTAACTGGCTTCAACGTCTAACTACTTCTTCACTTTATTAATAATAACCTGGAATTAAAAACCAATTTGCATGCTTCGGGATTTTCCCGTCGACCATTATCGCCAAAGGGTAACTTTGAGCCAATAACCGCAAATTTAGCCAATAAAAACAAAATTGCTTTTCATCATGATGGCGCCAAAGGATTGGCGCATTTTTGCCAATCCTTTGGCGTATGTAAACTGTATGTGGCAGGAGCAAAATTGCACTCTTCAAAAACTGTTTTCCAATGTATCATATATAGAAATGTCATGAATAATGTTGTATGTATAATTGGTAAGAGTTTTCTTGCAATAAAATTGTTTTAAAATATTATAAAAACTAGAGACTCAACTTGTCAATGTATTTTATATGGTCACCTCAACCCCAATGGGCCGTATATGACCAACCTCAAAAATTGCACCTACAGTTAATTTTTTTTTATTTTAGCAGAATAAGGTATTAATACTTTATTTGATTCATTAGAGCCCTAAATTATCTTAATTTTGGAAAAGAAAAGCTGGTATTGAAAAGATTGAGGCTCATAAATTTTCATATGAAATAAAAAGTGGAGAAATCGGATTGGTTGTTGAAAATGGAGAAACCGGTTCTTTGTTTTTTTCTTCATTAATTTTAAAAATATAGATAAACAAACAGAATAATATATAATTTATTATTCTAAGCAGCATTTTTAAGTCCATTTATCTGTCTTCCTAAAAACAAAGTGTGATAATAGCATTATCAAACCTATAACAAAATTTAAAATGTAACCTGACTTTAATTTCCAAATTTATTGATTTCTAAGTTATTATAGGAAATGTATCATCATCAGTCATAATAATTAGTTGAATAACGATCTTCAACGTCTGTTATATTTTAAAAGCATTATGTATTAAGAACATATTTTTTACAGTGGCGTGATGAGGATCAGTGGAAAAATAACATAATAATTTTTTTTGCATTATTATGACGTTTTCTAAGACTAGCGTCAGGGGCATTTATACTTCTTGCGCCCTACTCAATGTGCCACTGGGTTTTGATAAAGAAATTTTCAAAAACCAGATCTCATTGTAGGTTCTACAAATCTACATCACATAATCTACAAAAAAAAAAAAAAAAAAAAAAAAAAAAAAGAGCTGTAGTAGGAAATGACGAGTAACGCATGTAGATATTAGAAAATTAGATCAGTGGCCTCACTGAAACACATTTATAAAAAAATAAACTTTATAATTAAAAAATGTCATTTTTAAAAATTTAAGTAATTTAGTAATTATGCATTCATTTGTCATAGTTTTACACTTTGAAATTTCTTGTGGAAGTGGGTGTCAGTGCTATATTTTACATGCACTTTATTTTCTACTGTGCTCTTACAATGAACTTCTTTCTATTTTTTGCATTTCCTCCAATACATTAACTGCAAGAGGAATAAAAACACCTACAATATTTCTTTTATGATAATTTCCTTTAGGGAACATCTTAAGTTTGGGAATGGTAGTAATGAGACACTGTGTTGAACGGTTCATTAAAAACATATACTTGCTTAATTTTTAATTATATTTGAATTAGCTTTTATTCTTATAAAATAATTATTAACAACGTTCCTTTTAACTTGAAAATCACGTGAGCCAGATTTCACGAAGATTAGATGAAAACAACAATATAAAAGGCATATAAAAGCATTCATCTTAATATAGTTTGATATGTGTGTAATATGTTTATCTTTCAATGTATTGTTGACAATATTGATGTATACAACTTTAAATTCTTGGACAACCACATTGAGAATTTTCTTTTTCCGACTCTTTTATCACATTACAAATAACACACACATACCCTTTTGATATCTGATTTTTATAATTGCATCAAAATAGCCAACAAAACACTCTTTCGGCTAAAAAAGCTATAGAGTACAAAACACTTTTAAAACATTTAATTTTCATTACCCCACATGACAAAGCAAACCACACAACAGGTTCCTGTTTCGGATCCGTCCAGTGAAACAAGCCTCATCTCCGCTGACCTATTGTTCCTGAAAAGCGTTCTTTGTGCTTTTCTAAGATAAATCGACAATAGAAAACGTTTTTGCAATGTTTACGCAGTTAGGAAGTTGCATACAATGGACGAACACAAAATGAACAAAAATGCCTTTCAAAAAGAGTGAGGCATTATTGTAATAAAAGCTATGATCAATGGTCACTAGAGGCTGGATTTTCCTTGACCGTTTTTTTACTCATTTCATTTATAATTTTCTGTATTTATTAGTTTCTTAAAGATTCCACAATTTTTTGTATTCTTTTTCTTCATTACAATTTTAAGTTTTTTCAAAGAGTACGTGACTCCGTGTGGTATTTCCGTGTACGAGAGTTTTCCTTTTTAGTGTGTGTGTGTGTCCAAAATATTTTTGGCCTTCGAAATGACTAACAAAATTTATTGATGGAAATATATACATCGTTTGCATCATACAATAGGATTGTTGGAATAAATTTGTTTGTAAAAGAGCCGACGACAGCAGATTAGCGTAACAAATTCGTACTCAGAGTCGTCTGTTCATAGTTCTTTCGGTACGGCTGTTTTGAAATCATTGTCTGGAATGAAAAAAAAAAAATCGAAATTTAACTGTCTTCGAAATTTAACTTTCAAATGTATTTTTTTCAAACAAGACAAAGGACATTTATTCCAACAAAAAGCAGATAATACGCTAAAAGCATATTAATTTAATTATTTTTTCGCATTTCTTTCTTCTTTTTTTTTGGAATAAAATTGGGCATTATAAAATATTCTGAACTAAAGAGTTTTTCAAAATTAATTCAAAAATTTAAGAATTTGTTCCCTAGATCGTGAAATTTAATACTATTGGATTTCTTTCTAAGGGGAGTTAAAAGTCTATGCCAACAAAATCAGCACGTACATTGAAGGAGAAAATTCAACACAGCATCAACGAAATTCCGCCACACTTATGGAAAATGGCCACTCAAAAAAATTTCGACAAAAGAGTGCATCAGTGCCAGCAAAGCCATGGAAGCCATTTGCCCTATGTGTTATTCCATACATAACCCTATTATGTGTACTTTACGATTAAAAAAATATATAACAATTTAAAGAAAAAAACTGTTTTATTTACTTAATTCAGATTTTGCATTAGCACGTTGTTCTATCGCTTAATGCACCATTTTTACTAAACCTGAACTATTAGCTGTCAAAGGTTTTTTTTAAATCGGATTCTCAATACTTTATTGCATGTTAGGTAGTAAATTCAAATTTTGCTTTAATTTTGGGACACCATTTAGTAACCTCTGGTGGTCTAGCTTGCCGAGCATATTGGTTATATTTAATTTCAGATAAACCATTTTGATATAACTTTCTGTCCGTGATCCCGTTAAAATTGAACGTTTAAATCATCGTATATTAAAGTCGTCTTACTTTAATTTTCTGGCATATACTCTGTTTAATGTGTTAATGGAGACCAATCACATCATAATGTTATTAAGAACATAAACATTCGATTCATTTATTTGCTACATTTCGCTATATTATGATTTCACTTTTTTATTCGTTTTGCAAACTGCATTGAGAATAAACGGAAGTCTTTTTCCTTATCTTGCAACAATAGAAGAAAATCACGCGATAACAAATTTGAAGAAACAAAGAAAATAGTTTGATTTTCAGGCGAATAATGTAATTTATTGTTAAAAATTTATCAAAAGAATACTTTTAAAAAATTTCCAAAATTCAGAAGAAGAAAAAATTGTAAGGCATTTAGGTTATTATCATTAAAAAGATAACTTCGTAAATTTTGAAATGACGCATCATTTATGTTCTTCAAATTACATTTTCGAAAGTAATTGCGGAAAAAATGCAAAAATTCACTTTAATTTTTAATTAATTAAATTTCTAATAATAATTTTAATAAATCGCTTCTAAGGGGCCCATTACCCACTCTCCCAGTTATGCCACACCGTTATGCATTTCTGCTAGTAATAAGACATTATAAATACATCCATTAAGAAAAGTAAATCGAAATTGTTTCAAATTCCATGAATTGCAAACATCGATTTCTTCTAACTGCTAAGATCTTTTTCATCGATTTCTAAAAACTACATTATTAATTTCTAAAATTTAAATTTTTCGGAGCAGAGAGATGTACAGTGACTCAAAAAAATTGAGAGTACACCTTACATTTACTTGATAAATCCGACTTTCAATATATTTAACACATTACCGGGAAGTGCAAACATGTGTTTATTTTTACACATTACAAATGGTTTAAATTAGAGTAAAAATAAAGAAAAATCAACGAAAAACTTTTGAATTGAAAAGTTTCAGAAGCATTTTAAATAAACATACGCAGAATTTTATCACAAAAAATTGAGAATACACCAATGAGATTCTTGTAATATCTCGCATAGAAAGAACGTTTCAGTATTTAGTTGCATGTCTTTTGGCTTTTATAATGGCCACTAAATGTCGTGGTACCTATTCGACCAATTTTTGGTGATATCTGAAGACATTTTAGCCCATTCTTCTTGCACCACTTGTTTTAAATGGGTTTTGTTTCTAATTTGTGTTTTTGTACCATTGCTTCGAGTGTGGCCCACAGATATTCAATGGTATTGATGTTGGGGTACTGTGAGGGGGTGTGAACTGCTGTTTACAATGAAAAAGATTTTGACGTTACATGCATTCTGTTTGGGGTCGTTGTCCAATTTGAAAATGAAATTTCCATCTAAACTCAAATGTTTAGCACTTTTCTTTAGATTGCTGCGAAGTATATCCAAGTAAACCATATCGTTTATACTGCCATCTATAAAAATTAAATTTCCTACCCCGGATGAAGCCATGCAACTTCAAATCATGACGGAGTCACGATCATGTTTAACTGTAGGACGTAAATATTTTGGATCCAAAGCAGTATTAGGCTTTCTCCATACAGTACGATGGCTGTCATTGCCAAAAATGTTCAGTTTTCTTTCATTACTAAATATATCTTTCTTCCAAAGGTTATTGATCTTCAATTGATGAGTTTTTGCAAACTTCAAATGCTTTTTCTGAATTTATAAGCTGATGAACGGTTTCTCTTTAACAATGCGACTTTTATATCCAGCTTGTCTAATGGCATTTCGCACAGTTTCAGCACTTACATGTCTGCCTATGATTTGAGAAGTTCCTGCAACAAGTTGAATAAACCATATAGTCGCAAAAACCTAAATCAAAGTGTTAAAAATTTGGGTTTAAATGGAAATTGAATTTTCCAGCAGCACAACGACCCCAAACAGAATGCACGTAACGACAAAATATGGTGCCTTTTTCATTGAAAACAGCAGTTACACACACCTCCACAGTACCCCGACATCAATGCCATTGAATATTCTTGGGCCATATTCGAAAAAGTGATTCAAAAACACAAAATTAGAAACAAAACCCATTTAAAACAAGTGGTGCAAGAAGAATGGGATAAAATATTATCAGATACCATCAAAAATTGTTTGAATCGGTACAATGAAATTAGAGACCATTATAAGAGCCAAAAGACATGCAACTTAATAGTGACACTTTGTTTCTATGCGCGATATTGCAAAAATTTCATTGGTGTATTCTCAATTTTTTGAGGCAAAATTCTGAGCATGTTTATTCAAAATGCTTCTGAAACTTTTCAATTTAGAAGTTTTCCGTAGATTTTTCTTTATTTTTACTCTAAATTAAACCATTTGTTATGTGTAAAAATAAAAACATGTTTGCACTTCCCGATAATGTGTTATTTATATTGAAAGTCGGATTTATCAGGTAAAAGTAAGGTGTACTCTCAATTTTTTGAGCCACTGTATATGTAAATGATAGAAATAAAAAAATTAAGAAGTTTAAAAATCAATACTGAATTTATCCTTTTTTAAAAGAGATATATCATCAAATTTGTAAATAGCATAATGTAAATAACATTGAAGTAATTACCAAATACGGCGAGTATTAATAAGATTATTTTAAACATGTCAATCAAATTTGGGGAATCACATGCCATCAGAAAAAAAAGCATATGATTTTTACGATTTCATAATTTTTTAAATTATACCTAAGCAAAAATGATACAGCGTTTTGAATGATTAGCAATACTTTCAATTAATAAAATTAATTGGTGACGAAAATTAACAATATTCCTGTAATTAGGAAACCTCGTTGCAGGCATTTAGACGCTTTACGTCTCTAGTTCGTTCATTTCGACTGGATCTACATAGGAATGTGTTTATGAATTTAATGTTGAAATACACATTACAACAAAATTTTTTTTATCGTTTTTCCTACTTTTTTAGAGTTTTATGCTGTGGCGATTTCTTTTTAAATCACAGATTTCTTATTGAATATATTATTTTCCACTTTAAAATGCACTAATAAGAGAAAGAGTGTAGTTAAAACTATTATTTTTTCTTTTTTATGTTTTTTTAATAATTTTTATAATTCATTGAAATTCTTATAATAGATTTTAAGAACACTTTTATCCTGAATTCTTTACTAGATGGCACCTCTATTATAAAACCAAAATTGAATTAAATTAAATGATTATTTGATAACTAAGCTCTGAATCTATTAAAAACGGCACTGACATTGAGAATATGCAACTAAACCGAAAATTAGAAATTATGAATTGAGATTAAATTAAGAAATAAGAAGAAAATTACAATTTTCCATTTTTATAAGCATAAAAAATTGAAGTGAATTAAAGACATGCAAAAATAGAATTCAATGAATATTTGAATTATAATTATGTCTGTAGATGTGAGCTAAAAGATACACGTTTGCTCCAGATTATCGAAATATTCGTCAAGTAAAATGAAATATAATGATAGAACTTCAACATTTTTTGTCACCATCGAAATTAAATCAAAAATTCCATTCAGAAATTAAACAGTAGCAAGTTTCTATGTCGGAACAAATCTCTTACGGCGTTTGTTCTATAATGAATATCACTTCTGTTTTCAATTTACGGATAGTAATGATAGCTATATGTTTTCCTCATTCCATGGAAGTTCATCACAGCCTGTCATTAAATTTCAGCAAAAAATTCACATAAAACAATCTAATCTTCAAAGTTGCCCTTATTTCCATTAATTAATTTCAATACACAAACAACAACAACAAAATATCGAAAATAACCGGAAATGGAACTCCATTAACAGTAATTCTATGATTTTTATTATTCTACTACGAAGCTATTATTTTTTTCATGAAATAACCATAAAAAATCGCTGATTGGAATGCCTTCTATTGTTCTTTAGGGCTGTGCCAAAATGCTACTCATTAATTAAGATTCGAGAACAAAATTACTTTTCATAGAAAACACTCGTAACTCTTTTTTTTATTGCGTCGTATAGAATTTTATAGCCTATATCACCAGTCGAAGCAAATATAGGTTTTTGTGCCTTATTTAATTTATTATAAGAATGCCGAAGTTTATGATTATGAGATACATAATGATGTGCTATTAGTATTTATTACTGAGACGTGATCGTTAAAGTAATGCGTAATTTCGAGGTGTAATCGATACAATACTTTGATACAAGCAATAGTTAAGCTAGAAATGTGACTTCAGTATGTAACGTGACTTCAGTAGTAATGCAGTATTGATTACCAAACTATGCGATATTTCCGTGAATAATCGATACAATACTTTAAGAATTAGCAATGAAGTCATTCTAAGAGTATGTACTATTGTAAGCAACTCTGTTATACCAAGATATGGAAATGATAAGTATAGGTGATATAATTCAAGCAATGATTAAACTACATTGGTTTGTAAAAGTTATGCGAAGACAGAAAACTAAGGACAATTTAAAAGGTATGTAAGCAAAATTGCTGATAATATTATTACGGATAATCCATCCAATGAATGTACAGTGGGAAATCTAGTAAGATGTATAACAGATTCCACAAGTAAATAGGTCTTAAAATGCAGTCAAAACGTACACAAGACAGCACTTGCAGAAATAAACAACACAAAGGCAAATAGAAAATTGTTAATTGATTAACAACAAAGCACAATATCGTTTAAAAATGTCACTACACAATCACACTCCAAAGAGAGAATTCACTCGACTTAGTGACTTTAGCTGTTTCTTGTGTTTTTATTGTCTCCGGAACAGAGTATCGAATTCTGTAGAAGAATCTCGGATCTTGGATCTTATAGAGATATCATCAAAATTTTTGTTGATTCGTTTTTGTCGCCAAAGTTGTCAGCGAATGAACATCAAGTTGCCACCAGTAATAGGTTTTTTTTTTTTTTTTTTTACCTTGGCATTCATTCTACATTGAATAAAATATCTGTAAAACTCTTTTCTTCTTTATTAATAGTGCTTGTGCAATGAAATAACATGAAAGACTCGTAACAATATTCATTATGTCATATGTAATTTAAAAATAAAGAAAATGTTATCCATAGGATTTAAATTTAGAAACATAAAATGAAATAGAAAAAAAATTATGAAATATGGTCTCCTAAAACAGCAATACAGACCTGATGACGATATCTCGTGTTGATTATGATGTTATTAATGAATTGCAAGGGTAGAAATCTCTAATCATCATCAAAAGCAAATCTGAGAGAAGTTTATGTGGTATGAATGTTAGTAAAATAGATCATTATCTAAAGTTTCTTTTTCATTATTTGGAAAAACAAATTTTCATTAAAGATCCGAAATAGCTCTGGTGTAGCTTCAAAAGGGATAAAAATCTAACCAGATTAAACTGTGTAAACTTATAATTGGTAAAAATAGTCGCCCTTACTTTTCTACATATTATCAATTTAAATGTTAATGATCAAAATGAATTTAGTATAAATAAAATATATAATTTATATTCTAACAAAAACTAAGATAATAAATAAATTTATATAAATATATTGATTCCTTGATAAGCAATCGGTAAAAAAAAACAACTAACAAATAATAACAACAAACAAAGACGAAAAATAGTTGATAGTAAAAAGAATACAGAAGAAAAACTTACGTGCAGACGAGACAAAATTCATTTGAACCTGGCGCTTGAAGTTGAAGCCAAGTTGCTTTGGCAATTTTCGCTGGAGTTAACTCTTTTGAAAGAACTATCTGCAACAAGAACAGGAAGCAACTTTTACAGAAACTTTCTCTCTCAAGAAGAAACTCATATTTTGCATTTCGAATGGTAAAAACATCGGGATTCGTAATAAGATCCATACAGTTAGGCCTAAAATAAATCTCTGCCCGATATTACCTAGCAAAAAAAAAAAAAAAAATGGGCATTATATTAACAAGGTTGAAAATTGCATTCTCCAACTAGCACCTGCTAGTTGCGAAATCTGTAATATTTCGCCCAATTTGCAGCTATTTTGTGTCTGTTTTGCACATTCTTGTAGAATGCCTGAGATTTACTTTACAACTTTGGATATTTTTTTCTGATTATGTCTCCCTTTAATTCGATTTATTTGCTGTCTAAAGGCTCTCGTGTTAATCTTTTTAATTTAATTAAAAAAATATTTTGATGCATTCTTATTATGATTAGGTGTGTACCAGAAGTAACGTTACACCAATAAAGAATGTTAAGAATTCAGTTAACCACGTGATCTCCCTGGGCGGAACTAGCTGCCAATCATGTGTCACGTGGTCTCCCTGTTGTTGTTTAGTATATTTTTTTTTTCTAGCAGAAGCGAACTGGACTCCTGTTCTAGGGGGAGTGTTATCTCGGCTCTCGGTTCGGCTCTCCCAAGATCGTTTTATGTGTAGTTCTCTAGGCCTTCTACACTATGACGTTTTCACGTGCCTTTTGTTGTTGATGTTACCAATAAACCGCAGAAAAGACAACATGTGTCTTCAAGTCATTTCACCCACACCACAATCTTCACTATCAAAATGAATTATTGTGCAATTAAGAAACGCAAAGATAATTTAATTTTACAAAGAACTCATAATTAAAATTTTAAAAAAGAATTTAAATAACTGTCAAAGGACTAACCATTCGAAAAAAATTTTTCAGGCGCATCTATACTAGAGATAAAAAAAGTATATAGGGAATATTATAAATATATTATACATGTAAACATATTTTAGTAGTTGCGTGGCCAAAGAGAAGAAACTTTCGACATTTTAAAACTTTTATTTATTTCACTACAGGAATCATAATTTACGTACAAAGAATAGGTAGTAAGAAATATGTCAGTCTACATCGCGACACTAGAGCAGAAGAGACCAAAATTTTTCTCTTCAATGGTTTTACCATGATATTTGAATAGGGATTTCTTTGAAATGTGTAGGTTTAGAATATGGAAATTTATGTATGTTTCAAATAATGTTGAAAGCATTAATGATTTTTATCCGTTCACTCGGGGCATGAGAAAATTCTGCAATGCCGAGACCAGCAGTTTTAAAGAGCGCCTGCAGAATAATTGAAATAAAAAATTGGATTGGGATCAGGATTAGACCATTTTAGAATAAAGTTAATGTGAGCTAAATTAAGATAAAAATTAGGAAATTAAGAATTAAATTATATTTTTAAATATCATCATGCACACACACACAATTTTATAATCATATTTTAACATTAGTGAACCTTCTAGTATAGTGTCCTACATTGTATCCGATTTCGTTTTTCTCATCATAGTGGCTATAATTTTTCAGACATTTGGACTTTGTTCACATTCCGTATCTCGTTATTATTATAAATATATATAAATATTTTGATATTATAACTATGGTGCAGTTTAGCAAAAGACAGATTTTGTGCCATAATTCTCAGACAAACTGATTTTATAAACAAAAAGCAGAAATATCATCTATTTCCAACATAAAAGTCTCGAAATCGGTTTCATGAAAAATATATTTTATTCCATAAACACTAAGGCTTAAACAATAAACGATAGAAGGGCAAGTGATTATTTTGCAGGAAGCGGAAGAATGTTTCTACAAACAATTTTATTACCAGCATCAAATTTCAGATAGAGCAGTAAATTTTTAACAATCAGATGTTATAACTCAAAATGTGAAAATAATTTAAATCGCAATGGATTCTCATGTATTGTAAATCTAATTTAAGCAGACTTTAGATGATATTTTAGTGTGTATATATATAAACAGAGCTTCACGGAGGAATGTCATATTTTCAAGGCGACGCTTTATCTTTTACGATTTTATACTGCATTCAAACGAGATTCTGAATTCCGACTGATGTTGTCTAGCTTTACGAAGATGGACTTAGTCGTGACAATCGCATTTGTATCCTAGTAAATATGGACAATTTTCGTGCGGAGACATCATGATGGTTTTCCCAATAAATTTAAACGGTAACTGAAAATAAACTTGTGGAGCGGTATAAAAAAATTAAGAAGCTTATTTAAAGAAGTTCGAAATATACAATAGAAATATCTTTACTTGTTTACGATTGGCCTTTGTTAGTTCAGCCAGATTTCAAAATATGGTTTTTTGGTTTTATCCATTTAGAAGAACCAGAGGTAGCTTCTGCTAAGAGTTAGTTGTTTATCAAAATAAGAGGATAAGAATTGTTTTTCTTGTGCTTTCCATGAGCAATAGCTAAATTTATGATGCAAAGGAGTATATGCAAGGTGATGGGGTGGGTAAGACGGGGAGTAATATAACACCTTTATTACAGAATATGGGAGTAAGATTGTAGAAATCCACTGTCATTGGGTTTTGGCACGATAGCATAGTGGAAACGAAATCGAGTATGTATTTATGCTCATATAAGAAGTTTTATTTATCATGTTCTCACGATATTTAAATTATCATATTCGCATAAATACGAATAGGCAGACCTACAAAGAATTAACATATTTGTTTCAAAATTTGATGTAGATGTATTATTTTTGGTTGGTTGGTTTGATTATTAGATCTATTACTAATCTATACTAAAATTCATGCACATAGCTAGTTTTTATTTTTAAAAATTTATTGAGTTTACATACGTATGGGAGGGGAGACAAACCGACAATCTGGTGGCGGAGTCGATCTAAAACCTAATACAGATAATAACATAGAGCAACGTGTCGAGGCTCTTGCCCTTCCTGCTAAGAAGAATGTTTGATTTAGGTATACTTACATGCCATTTTAAAGCAATATGAGTGCTTTTTGGGACTTACCTCGTTATTCTAAACCACGATCAGATAAAGAGAACGATATTTGAAAAAGAAATCGCCTCTCCGAACTTTCTGCTCCACATCAACAGGACGATATTTGGCTTCAAAACACCCCTTACGCGCACTTACACGGCGTTTCTTTCATGAAATCAGATTTTGAACCTAAAACCCTCTTGTCTCATAGTCGAAACTTGGGCAAAAAAATAGCCATGGACCAGATAGAAGAAATACAGAGCATACCAGTTCGTGAATTGTGTTTCTGCACATAAACATGAGAATTTTGATATAGATGGCCATTCATCCAACGTATCGGAGATTTTTTTTTTAAATTTTGACCCAACAAATACAATGATATCAAAACTTTATCCAATAAAAGTCATAGCTAGATTCCAAAGATTTGATCATGAAAGGCAACTGAAAGTTTTCTTAAATATTACAAATAAAATGAATCATTAAATTATTTTATTACATATGTTTACTGGGATATTTGAAATAAATTTGCACCTAAACGATAAATATTAAGGGATCAGATTTTCCGAACTTCGATTATAGGACGTAATTCAAGAGGCTAGTTAGTTGGAGAAGAGGGAGGGGGAGAGTGAGAACTGCAATCAATCCAAAATGAATAAATAAAAATAAATTAGCAGCTACATAAAATATATTAACATTTAGAAACAGTAAAAGAATTATGAAAATTTTCCACGAAAGAGAAATATAAGATTTAAAAATATAAGAAAAATAAAAGATATTTTAATTTTATTACTTTTTAAACTGTTCTAAATTATTTTTAAGATTTTTTCTTCAAATTTATTCATTTGCATAGGGCACAGAGCCAATATTGCAGGGGTAACAAGTAAAGAAGCCCACAGAAGGAGTGCAAGCAGAGGAGTGATTCAAAAATAGCTTTAAAGAATAAAATAGAATAAAGTTTAAGTGTTAGATCAGTATGATCTATTATACAAATAAAAATGAATTGATGATTAAAATTCTGTAGATGATTTCAAATCAAGTGTAAATAGATTAAATAAAAAAAAACAAATATTTAATTTGTTATTTATTTATTGCAGTGACAAATTTAACTTGTGTAGAGTAGTTTTCTTCAATATATTTCATTAATTTTATTCCAAGAAAGCCTCACTTTTATGAAACCTAGCTACAAAATTATAAATATATTAAACTTGCATATAAAGAAAATCACAGAAAGATAATTTTCTAGGGTTTCTATAAAAGCGATGTAAAATTGAAACCAAAATATTTAGAATGTAATGTGTGTGTGGGGGGGGGGAGTTTTTGTAGCAATGTTTTGTGAGCGCAGAATCATCTAGGCAAGGCATTCGTTACATCGGGATGATTTTTTATTACATCTAGTAATAAAAGCTGAGAGAAGGAGTTTCCCTTGCAAACTTTTTAAAAACCTACATCTAATTTATCTTTGTTTGTATTAAATATCTATTGATTATTAAAAAATTGGAAATTTAGGGATCATTTAATTCTAATTCGAAACAAATCTGACACAGCTTGTCTACCAGGGACTTTTCCGATGGTCAATAAACTTGTAGCTGCTTCAGTCAAACACACTTTATTAAAATAAACAAACAAACAAACAACGAAAGAAAGATGAATGAATGAATTCGAATGAAATATAGAACCAAATTTAGATAAATTTAGACAAATTTAAATAAAGATAAATTTAGCAGTTGCTTAGAAAGAAATGACTGTAAAATGAGTTCTGCAGTTTGAGGACAAATGCTTTATTCGTACAATCTTGAACAACATTTTATTTTTTAAAAGAATTTTGAATACAATGACGAGAGATATAATTTCCATGAAAATTTTTTAGATTGAATAGTGGCAGACATGTACATTTGGAATTCTGAATTTAACCTTTAAACTTGAATGTATTCAATTTCAAGAACCACGATTTTGGCTTTCTAACCTTCCATCCAAAGATGAGGGTGATCTCAAGTACGTTATGACGTGGCAGGAGATAACTTTAGAAAGTTAAAATTGTATTCATGTGCTTGCGGTGACATTCTTTGCGCAGCAGAATAAACACAGTGACACCATTCCTAGTTAGCAATCAGTTACGTAAGGCAGGCACAAAGGTTAAACAAAGGTCAGTGACATTGCTGACGTCGACGATGACATCCAATATTCATAATGATTTGTTTTTCTGGGGGGGGAGAGAAATGGCAAGCAACAAGACCTCGCAAACACACTTGATTTGATCCTTGCCCGAATTAAGGCGTTCTTCGGGAGCGAACCTTGAACTCCAGAAAATTCCTTGCCGTTGCCGAACGAAAGTGGGTAAACAAGAACTTGCTGCCGATATTGCGAAGGGAGTGGCCGATATCTGCGAGAGTGGTGTGACGTGACGGTGGTCACGTCACAGAAGGAGGGAGAGGTCACCCGCAAGGTAGTTGGAAGATTAGTTGAAGATGTGTGTGAGAGTGATTTGAATGAGGACGATGGATTCGGTAGTGTCACGAATGGGTGCGCGATGTGCGAGAGTGGGTGATGATTTTAAAATATAGGGGTGGACTGAAAGTATGATAATCGAATGCTTAAAGCGGAGGGGGGGGGGTCGATTCAAAAGAAATTTGTTAACTGTTTGCGGCTCACTGCATTTTAAATTTTAAAATCAAACAAAAATTTGTATGTAACCTATTTAGGTCTATGGGTGTACTCAAATTAAATTTCTTGAAGATTGCACCTATCGTTTTGAATTTGAGGGTTTTCCACCAGTAGGAACACTGCGCCGCTAGAGCTCTGAAAAAGGGAACTAAACGAGAAGAACTGCAGTGAAGCGTGAAAATAAGCAAAATCTCTTGCATTTCAATAAAAAATGCAAGAGATTTTGTTTATCTGTTTAGTAAGATTCAAGGTGCTTTACTAGAAGGCATGCTCAGATTTGTTGTTGGAGAGCAATTCTTTAAACATTTTTGGTGTTTCGGTATGACAAAAAAAATCGTTTGAAATTATTTTTTAAACCATTATTTTTTACTAGAAAAAAATTAACAAAACTCCTTAAAAAAGTTTTTACAAAACGCGCTGTAGTTGAAAACTATGGATCAGCTTGATATAACTTATTGTCTGTTAATAAAAAAGGAGGTCAAAAGTGAATTTTAAACCTATTTTATTCCATTTATAATTGAATTTAACGATTTTAGAAGCTAGTGAAGTTAGATGTACCATATAATGGAACACTGCGTCGCAAAAGGTTAAAGAAAATTTCGCATACATTTCAAAGAATGCAACAATTGCTTTCATTCATAACAAGCGTAATATCGATATGTGATATTTTCTATTAAAATTTTACACATTTCTCAATCTAAATCGCTGAAATGACGTATTGAAATACGGTGCAAGTCAGACCAGTACCTGCTTACGATCCGAAAGAATCATGAATGGGTGCTCATGGTGTCAATGAGTGATATGCCAGAGGCAAGGTAAGATTAAAGGCTGACCGCAGTATAGAGAGAAGCGAAATAGAAGGAAGGCTCTAAATTGGAAGAAAGCCTAATGTTGATTCCAGAAAGCTTATTTGATATCGCATGAACTGAATGACGCAGACGAAAATCCTAGATAGTTGCTAGTAATGATGGATGTTGGACAATGCTAATGAAAGATTCGCAGAAATGCTTTCGCTTCTATTGCAAGAATTTTGAACTCGTAGCGTCGCATTTCTTCTAAAATAAGATGAAAAGTCTGTAGTTCATTTGCTTTGAGGCAAATTTTAAGTAGTCCACAATAAATTCAGATTCCCGAATAACAAGTTAGAATTATACTAATATAACAAAGTAAAGCATATATATATTTAGCATAAAAAAACTCTAGTCTTAACAAGTTAACTGTTTCGACCTCTTCGGAAAATGCTTATCTAAATTGTCATAAACATATATATAAGTGTAATAAATAATTAATTATAAATATAATAATCAAGCAATTATTATATAAATATATTAATTGTCACTGAATAAACTCGTCATAACGCAAAATGTTGACATGACTTTTTCCATGACAAGTATACTCGTCAATTGGTTAATGAATAATCCATGTTTGATTAACAATATCATTTATATTTTTCTTATCTGTTCGTTTCTTAACCTCAATTTCGTGGTTAGTAGACAACTATCTGATGTCGAAGATTATATTTTATGTGGAGATGTGTGGCCTTGTGTTAGTTTATTTAAAAGTTAAAAGCTGATACGAACTCATCTTCATTATCAATCTTGTATCAGTTTCAGTACCTGGGAGACCAAAATTCTTTCGGTAGATTTTTTTTTGTGTGTAAAATCATAGATAAAATCCTATCCTATGACTCGCTTAAAGTTATAATCGAAATCTAATGGAATCGCAAACACGGGACCGAACATGCGAAAACTGATTTCAGGTAAGATACCTATATAGATGAACTTAAAAAGCAAAACCTTATTTAAATACAAAATTTGATCCAAACTGTTAAAGTCGTTTCCGAGATACACGAAATAAATTTATATATAGTTATATACAAGAATTGCTTTTTTAAAATTGTAAGATTATTCAATATCATGCGTAATATAATCTCTTGTCGTACCAAATTACACTATTTTTAATTTTTCCCTTTTTTTTCGAATATTTCACGATTTAAAATATAATATAAATACAAAATTCAAAAGGAAAAAAAAGAAAGAAAGAAAAGAAAATTTGCACATGGTTTTCAAAAATGGAAACATCACCAGAAACTGATAAGATAACCTGATCTTGTTGCAAGATCTTGTCAGGATAGTTATTAGTCTTATTTTTGAAATTACAATTGACGAGCTGTTGAATTCAAATAGCAAAGCTGTGGAAATCATTTAGCCAGTAGAGGTGTCTGTGAGCAAATCACTATTATAGAGGGCGAACAACTTAACCTTAGATCCACCAAAAAGGAGCATGGCAATCGAAGGCTTGACAGAAGGTCTTGATTCTGTTGTAATTTTGTAGACAATAGACACTAATGAGGAATATATTCAAATTATGAGGCAAAGAATTAAGAGTACTATAACCTTTAGACTAATAATGGGATACACACATCCCACGAAACTGAATATAAATATCAATGAGGTTTTACCAAATCTAAATCTCTGAATTGCTTCCACTACTTTAGAGCTCAATAGAAGCTATGGAATAAAAAAAACCCAAATCTTTATACATTATGTGCCAAATTACACTTTGCAAGCTATGTACTTCACAACACATGATATAAATTCATAGGCATTTTGTATAAACAAGATGTTTGTTCAAATATCTTGCTCATGTCGTCGTTCGACTGGAATTACACAGAATCTTTCTTGAAATTTCAACAGTAGACGAAAACCGTTTGATTAAATTTTTTATGGAGCAATGAAAATGGTTGTAAATTTTTCCCTATTGTAAAATGGAAAAAAATATGGAATATTTTGAAAAAAAAAAATGTTGAAATTTAAAAAAAAAATCTGCATGTCAAGTAAATTGGTTTTATAAAAAAAATAAATTTCATTTAAAATTCTAATTCCAATTAATTCCAAATTTTAAAATGGTGCAAAAGACAGGGTTTTTTTTCAGAAATATTTTTGGGAGTTATTGTGGGAAAACATCAAAATCTCGCTTAAATATTTACTAATCAAAATGTCAAAGAAATAGCTCTGATATACGAAGAAAGCATTTCTACTCTTCTTAGTATATTTGAACCATATTTGGTAACTCTCAGTAGAACGGTTTAGTCTGTCAACACAGAGGCAGACATATATGCTCATATTTTTCCTCGTTATTCATTGAAATATAATTTTATTATATATTTTTATTTTAAACAGCTGTTTTTTAAATCTTGGTTCTATTTAATAAAAATTCGTATGTGATAATTTTTTGATCTAGAATTCTACTTATAAACTTTTAGTTATTCTTTAAAGACGTAACATTTAACAGCCCAATATATGATTTCACTATTATATATATATATATGGCCCAATAGATAATTTCAAACTATTAGAGATATATAATAAATATAGCTCCAATTAGGAAAACGTTTTAAATGATATATTTTATGTTATTCGAGTCAATAAATATATTTATAAAAAATGCGAAATCTAAATTTTGATATAATCCCCCGGTCCTATGAATTATATTTAATAAAATATTGACATTATAATCTTTAAAAAAACCATTCTTTTGTGATTAAAATTAATCTATATCTATATCTATACTTATAATAAAGCTCAATGTGTGTGTGTGTGTGTTGGCGCTCTACAGGCCAGACCATTCAACCTGCAGCTACCAAATTTGGCACGTGTATACCTTGGAGGCCGGGAATGTGCACCTGGGGGTTATTTTTTCGAATTTTTAACTAGAATGTTATTTATTTAAAAATTAAGCGAAATTTTGATGTGTTTCTGCTATAACTTCAGAAAATATTACCGCACAAAAAAGATTTTTACATGAAGTTAAAGATCAAACATTTATCTTTTAAATGATACTAATGTTTTAATCTTAAAATTAAATTTCTATTTTTAATGAATTTTTAAATAAATATTTTAACTATGTTTTTCAATAATTTTTTCGTAAAAAATAAAAATAAAAAATAAGCACGTTTCGCATTCATGGGAAAAAATTAGCTTTTTTCAAAGTGTTGCCATTACATTGATTAAAGCTACAATAAAAAATAAATTGAATATTTTTGGAAATGAAATCTACAAAAATATAATTTTCGGCACGTGTCTGTAGGAAATGAAACAAATATGAAATATTATTTTTTCTAAAAATTAAATTCAAGAAAAATTATTTTATGATCTTTTACACTCTCTATACAGGGTGTGTATTTAGTCCCGGACCCATTTTGATGTTTAATGACTCATTAAAATAATGTAGATATAAACAAACTTATGGCATTCATTGATGGAATAACTCATATATTTTCCTTTTCAGGTTTGAATATTTTTACTTTTGTAAATATCGTCTGCGCGTGTGGTTAATTTCAGATAATTTTATTTTCCAGTCTAAATATCTGTACTTTTTAAAATATCGTCTGCTTATTAATTGCATTTTTCTCTCTTTTGTTTTTGGAAACTATTGAAATGTTATGTTTACTTTTGATGTGTTTGTTCTATGTAGTACTTATAATAAAGCTCAATGTGTGTGTGTGTGTGTGTGTGTGTGTGTTGGCGCTCTACAGGCCAGACCATTCAACCTACAGCTACCAAATTCGGCACGTGTATACCTTGGAGGCCGGGAATGTGCACCTGGGGGTTATTTTTTCGACTTTTTAATTAGAATTTTATTTATTTAAAAATTAAGCGAAATTTTGGCGTTTTTCTGCTATAACCTCCGAAAATATTACCGCACAAAAAAGATTTTTACATGAAGTTAAAGATCAAAAATGTATCTTTTAAATGATACCAATGTTTTAACCTTAAAATTAAATTTCTATTTTTAATGAATTTTTAAATAAATATTTTAAATATATTTTCAACATTTTTTTTTCGTAGAGAAAAAAAAAAATTAAGCTGCTCGAGCACGTTTCGCATTCATGGGAAAAAATTAGTTTTTTTCAAAGTGTTGCCATCACATTGATTAAAGTTCCAACTAAAAATAAATTAAATCTTTTTGGAAATAAAATCTGCAAAAATATAATTTTCAGCAGGTGTCTGTAGGAAAGGAAACATACATGAAATATTATTTTTTCTAAAAAATAAATTAAAGAAAAATTATTTTATGATCTTTTACACTATCTATATTATTAATCCAATAAATCAGTTATATTTTAAGGCAAGTTTTGTTTAATATGAACAGGATATCCATTCAAATCAGGGCCAAGCAGCTGATTTGTAAACCTTTAGTAAGTCGCAGATCTGCTAAAATGGTCTAAATGGAAAATAATTATATTTTATGTAACTTGATTTAATAAATGCTCTAATAAATAACGAATTTTTGATTTTACATTACGCTTCTGCTGTGGAAAACTACGAATAACAAAATGTTCTTGAAACACTAATATTTTAAATAAAAAGAGTTAATTTCCGATCAACTAAATCAATCACTTAAACTGACTGATTTATGAAAATTTGAATGTCACTATTCAATAAAAAAAGGATAATTTTAGATTTTCCATCGATCGCTTCAAAGAAAATACGACAATCAGCGCGCAGGTTTCTCAAGATTAATTGGACTAAGATTATGAAAAAGTTGAATTTTTCTAAATTTTTAACATTCAAAACTTCATAAATAAGTCTTAGTTGATCGTGGAAAACAGAAAAATTCCTTCATTTATTTAAAATTTGGTGTGTCCAGAATATTTCTCAGAATATGATACCTTACTGCATTAAATTTAGACTTCATAATTTTTGAAATATATTTATAGGTCGGAACAAAATATCATTATTGATTTCATTTCAATCCTTTTGAAAGCAAAACTAAAAACTGAATTTTATGCTGAATCTGAGAAATTTTTGTTGAATTATTGTTTTAGATATTACATAAATTATGAAAAATATTTTGTAGTTCACATAAGACTTAAATACCGAGCGATTCTGTTTGCAATACTCATATTCAGTAATAATAATAATAAATAAATTACAATAAAGATGATAAATAAAATAAAATGCTTGATTTTATTTAAAAATATATTTATATTAATTGCAATTTCATCATTTCCACTTTAAATTAAAGTTGAAGTTTTACCGGAAATGACAACAAATTAGCAAAATATATATAGTAAATTGAACGAAACGATCTAAACAACAGTATAAGTCTGGTATGACTATCAAAATTTGAAGATTAAAAATGTTTTGTTTGAGAATCTATTAAGAGACCAGTTACTTAAAATATTTAATTTAAAATTGTAGGGAGCGGTAATACTGGCGAACCGGCTGGTCGCCAAAGGCGGCTAGTAAATTTATAAAATGTTAAAAATCACTATTTTATGTGAATTTTACAGATAAATTCAGTGTCTTAAATGATATATTAAAGAATCATTTGCAAATTGAAATTACGCGTCGTTGTGTTATTTTGTCAAATTAATCCATAATATTTATTTTTAATAAGTTAAGTGTTCTTTTTTTGTTAACTTAATAAATTTTTTTTGCAATAGTTTTAGAGTGAAGTCAATTTTTTCACTAAATATGGCTGATAGAATCAGTGAAAGGTACAAAAAAATTGAATTTTGTAACTTTTAAAAAAATATAATTATTGACTCAAAAGCTATAATTCTCCAAGTCATTTTCCCCAATTTATGTGATATATTTATCTATAGGGGTTCGGTTAAAAAATAAGCTGTTGGACAACGATAAAAGATTCGCCTGTAGCTTTCACTATTCTTTAATCATTCACTCACTGCATAAATTTATGTATTGATTTTACTATAGAAGACTATACAGTAAAATAAAATTTTATTCTATATGCCAGAAAGCTCAAAATATGTCAAATCCTATTTCTGGTTGTCTGTTTTGTTTCCAAATTCGTTGTTTGGCTGAAATGTGCAGAAAATTCGGATTTATGGGAAACATCGTTCATTATGAATTGCACCATTCAGCTGGTCTTTTCATACTGTTTCATAGCAATAAAATTGTATTTCATCGCCAAACCAAGAGTAACAAAATTTATCGTTATGAATTATGGATGAGACAGTATTTTGGATGAAGAAGTGCCTATTTCGACATAGAAAGATCTGGCGAGATATAAAAGTATCATAAAAGAATCGTGTCATAAAATGTTTTCACAATCAGAAATCACATATGTTTTGAAGATAAAAAAGATTTTATTACGTATTAATCACTGAATGAAAACCAATTTTCTTTCCTTGGTGAACTTGACCTTAATTTGAGCTCTTGGAAAAATAGTTTAATATTATGATTAGAGGGCATAAAGCTATATTTTTTCTAACTGGGAAATATGGAAGCGCCAACAAAGAAACAGCACCAATAAACAACAGGCATAGATTGGATGATAAAATAAAAATAAACTTAAAAAAATAATGAGATTATAGTTCTCTACGTGAAACAGCATTAATTCTAACGCTGGATTCTCCTATCATGGATTATGACAAATCACAATAGGAGAAAAGGTTCATAATTATTAAAATATATCATTCATCTGTTCAATCGTTGTCAGTTAATGTGTCATAAAATTATAGTACTCATCTTTGGTAAGTATGGAATTATAACAAAGAAGAAGTTTCTGGTACACCAAACACAATAAACAGATTCTGGATAATAAAATAAAATGGACCAAAAAAAGAATAAGAATTCAATTATACATGTAGAATCCTATAAATTCAAATTATACATTCCTTACAAAGGGAGTTTTGGTCATTTTATTTACATATAATAAAAAAAATGGTCATAATTATTCAGATTTGCCATTCATTTGTTTAACCATGATTTATTTTTGAAATGTAAGCTATATTACTCCTTATTAGAGCCAATGGGAGTGGTCAGCCCGAAGCTTTCTTGGATATTATCCTATTAAGGTCTTATCTCTCCCCTCCCACCCCAGCATAAAACTATTGACCTTGGGTGAGGCTACAAATGTCGTTCACGGCATTAGCAAACAATGCTTATGAAATATAGATCTTTGGCGTGAATCTAATATTTTTGCTAAATATATAGATGGAATGCGTATTTTAAATGCCAAATGAAACTGAAATTTGACATTTAACTATAACTGTGATCACAAGATAATAGACGGAATTTCATTGATTTGAGTCACTCCGTTTATGAGTTATTGCGTTTATATGCATGCTAAAGTATAGACCGACAGACAATTAATCCTAAATTTGATTCAAAATTCGATAAAAAAAATATAAATAGATGATAAACATGTGTACCAAATTATATATGTCTAACTCTTTGCGTTTTGGAGTTACCGAATTCATTTCTAATCTAACGTTTAGACAGATTTCCTGTGAATGGATTTCGCTCGGAATTTGAAAGCAATCTACATATTTGGCAGCGATTCTACATACTAAATTTCATCAGTTTAGCTCAAAATGTTTTTGAGCTATCATATTCACAGGTATATGCAAAAATGTGTTTTTCGAACTCACGGAGGTCTGAAACTTGGAGAATTCGTCAAAATCTCCAGGTGGAGTTCTTTATCTTTTAA
This sequence comes from Argiope aurantia, assembly GCA_026543865.1. NCBI lineage: Eukaryota > Metazoa > Arthropoda > Arachnida > Araneae > Araneidae > Argiope > Argiope aurantia. The sequence goes on along the minus strand of JAPMOR010068998.1, from coordinate 150,037 downwards.
AATAAATACTCCGTATACGAGAAAGTAAAAATGGAATTGTGAAAAAATAAGAATAAAACGGTGTTAGGTATGCAAAAAAACAGTGGACGAATATATGGGTTGGTAAATAAAATTGAAATCATGAGAAACAATTGTAAACATTGAATCTCACGCAACAGAATTGGGGTAATTCTTTTATTTACTTCGTTGTTAGGAAATGTTTCATAATTGGTCAAATTTAGCGCTCCACTGGTTCATTATGTGGCATGACATTATATATCTTCTTATCTAGAAATATGGTATGCACACAAACACATATAACATTGCCTTAGAAAAGATTCAAACCTTTTGTCCAAAATTTCGTAGCAAAATAATATTTTAAGCCTGATTTAGTTATGACAGGTTTATTTTCAAGCTTAACTCTTAATTATATGAATACTAAAAAAAATAAAAAATATTTAAGTTCCTCGTGCCAGTGTATGACTCAAATAACTGAAACAATTAAAAGCATTACTGTAATATATAAATATTAGATTTATTAAAATTTTTTAAAAAATTATTGAAATAAAATTTGTAGCACTAAAAACATTATTTTCTTTAAACTTTAAAATGCCGCTACGAATGTTGGAGTAATTTAATTAATACGATACGATTGTAATACGATTGTTGGAGTAATTTAATTAATCTAAAGATGTAGAGGAAAATAGTTACAATCTTTTAAAATAATTTTTAATAAAAATTCTATTTAAAATTTTGAAAAATTCTTTCTTAGTGTGAGTATAAAGTAACTATGGGTTAACTGTCAAATTTGGTAAGTCTCTACAGTACAACAATCTGCTCAGCAGAGAATTTTGAATAATTTTTCTTCACGCATATCGTATCAAATATGCCTGTAGACTTCATTATGCTAAAATGAAAAATCAATAACACCTTAGAGATACGAACTGAAATTAAGAGAACAGTAAAAATAGAATTTTATCGTTTAAAAAGTTAATTTAGATTCTCACACATAGAAAATACTATTATAACAAAGCCTTCCTTAACTGATAAAAATATGACCTCGCCTATGTCGGACAAAAGATTTCTTTTGATAATTTACTTTTTGAGGCTACTTGATCATGTTTTTTCGATGCCATCTGTAAAAATTGTACTATATGAAGTCATTATTAATTAATCAGTTAAATAAATAATGATGAAGGAGAGACCGAAGAACCAATCATCCAGCCCCAAGTAATAATTCGATTTCGACAATTTTTGTTTTATATGCACGTTAATGATCCATAGATATGTCATTAGTTGTCACCTTATGTCCTAACTTCCACGTTGCTGTAATTTAACCTTTAT
>JAPMOR010068998.1:60633-141171 GCA_026543865.1 Argiope aurantia | reverse complement strand
GCCACAGGCCATCTCTTGAGGTTAGGGCAGTCAACCTTAGTTTGTACTATTATGTAGTTATGCCACAGGCCATCTCGTGAGGTAATTATTGTACATGTCTAGCTACCACAATGCAGCATATGAAATCGACCACTGCATCACCACTGAATTGCGTAAAACTGGTAGGATTAGTGTGATCGACCGTTGTTTATATTATTACCTATATTACTTGAGGCCATCTCTTGGGGATCAAAATTCTCTTAAGACACGCCAGGACGCGAGAAGTTCTGAACAATCCATGTCTGTAATAATCACTTTCTATTTTGCGCTTCCTTTTTCATGGTGGTGTGTTTCCAACCACATGTATTCAATAACAAAGTACGCAGCATATTATTCAAAGTATTGCAACAAAATATTCAAAATATACATCGGTACAAGCAGCGCCCCATCTCAGGCTATGCCTGGTAAAACAATTATACCATAGAGTGGGCCAAATGGCATCCAACATTTAGACGAGGAAAGTAAAATTCTAATATCTTAGCGTTGCTGAGGATATTTGAGACTTCGATTAAAAGTAAAAATGAAGGAAAGTAAAATATCTATATTAATAGGATAAATAATCTTAATTTCTTGAAATAAAGGGAAGATGATAAGTTTAAGAATTTTTTGGAATACAATATTAATAACTAAAAAGTTCAGAAATAATAACAAAATTCAGTGATTGTCAGTCTTTTGGGAACTCTCCTGAAATATTAAATATCTGTACAAAAATAATAGCTGATATTATCGAAACGCGCAATTTGTAAAAATGCAGCAACTAAAACAATGAAAAGTATTATTTTTAAATAAAATAATTAAAAAGTTTATTAAGATTAAATAAAAAAATTGTGGGAGGATAATATTCACTACGATTTCGATAAGAGAATGAAATTGCTGCAAATAAATGTGTGAAAAGCAATTTTTATTATTTTAAAGTAGTGAAAAAGAGTTTTTGGTTAATAATATACTTCGAAATTATTAAGAACCCATGTGAATATACAAATTATATATATATATATATATATATATATATATATATATATATATATATATTAAAAAAAATCTTTATTTAATGAGACTATACTACTCAAGAAATACATGCTACATTTAATAGCTCCTGATTTAGCTGCATAATTTCAAGAGAGTTTTGCATGATTTTTACAGTATATACATTTTATCTCACAATTTACAAACAGTTAATGAAGACAATTATATAAAAAACAGTCTACGAATTTGAACTAAATATATTTCACAGAGAAGCCAAAAAGTCAGAAGAAACCCAAACCATTCATTTTATGTGATTTATTTATGATTTCGCAGTAGAATTTATAAAGTATCGTTGTGACATTTTTTTAAAATTTATAATTAGTTGAAAACTTGAATAGCCATATTTTAACATAGTTTATTTGATATTTATTCCTTTATCAGAGACTTTTTATTTGTTATATTTTCTATAAAATCCAAAATGGTACACAATACTGAAAACTAATCAATTTATTTAAACTTCCTATTTTTTAAATTTTATCTTGGCTTACACTTATCATTTACTTATTATTATGTTAAGTTATTGTGACTTTCAAATTCTTTTACATGTATGTTGTATTTTGTATTTTCTTTCAGTTCAATTTTTGTACTTTTTATGTGAACAAAATTTATAATTATGATAAAAATAATTTTTAAAAGAAAATTTATGCATTTATCTTACGCATAAGCATAATTTACAAGTAATTATTAGATAATTGATTACTTGAAAACATTTATTTAATCTACAAATCCAGTAAGAGCAGCAATGTTTTTTTTTCTATATTCTGTAAAAATGAAATCAATCTGGAATTAGTTTTTATTTAATGATATATCTTGGTGATTTCCAAATTAAAAAAACTATCCAAAATAGCTAAACGTTAAAGAAGTAATTAAATAGGAAAAATCAATAAATACTGATGTTTTTTTTTAATATTTCATTTAATAAGGCATTCTTAGATAGAATTATTATGACTTTGTATTTTGAATTTTGGGATTCAATTACCGGTGGAAGTAGATAAATTCTTCCGTTCAAAAAATAGTTTATGAAACTCATTTTAAATGTTTACGATACTTACTTATAATTTGTTATTTTTATCCTTATATTTTCATGATGTCTTATCCTTCCTTAACTGCTTTGGTCTCTAAAATTCAATATTCTTATATTTGCAGTACTTTCAGGAGTATAGAATCTTATCAAGCTATTAAAGTAAATGTTCTTTTATGCATTGCAAGTGAGTGTTTGGTAGATTCCTGAAGGAAGACTACGTATTGAAATGGTTATCATGACATGACTCGGGGAAATTTCTTCAGTTCTTTACCGATCATGGTCCCTAGATTTTAACTGGCCCTCATTTTAACTGGCTTGGACTATGTTGTTAGAAACGTAAAAATGTCAGACGAGTTCGTAAATGGGCTATCTAGCTCAAAAAGGTTGGAAATGGTGAGGGATTAAATTTTCATTTCATAACTTTTTTAATATTGAATGTAGAAAAACAAATCCAAGTAGGCAAATCAGCGTCTCATTAAGATGAATAACTTTTGCATTTAAAGTTGTTCGGTAACTGTAATATCTTAGAAGTTAGAGGCCGAAAAGGGATTTTCGAGGCCTAATTTTCACTGTTTCTAACATCAACTATTTGTGTTGGCAGATAGTAACTCAGATGTAAAGTTTTAACGTCATAATTTTCCAAGCGTTACTTTTTCTTTTTTATTTTGCAGACATTTTACCTCATATTAGTCGGTTTTCAAACATAGTTTCTTTTTTCAAAAAATTTGAATTTAATTTCTTTTGTATATTTTAGTATTGAGGTTAACTGAGCATATTTCAAAGTGGCTTTAACACTAAAAAAAATTTACCCAGCCAAACTTAATTAAATGAATCTACGTTGAAAAGCAGGATATTTGTCCAACGATGGCAAATTTAATATATGGATATTTATATTCAGATTTATTATATTAAATATATAAATATTTAATATATAGATATTTAAGTTCACTTCTACAGTGAATTTCAGATTTGGTTTAGAAAAGTTTAGTTGTACAAACTTTCCGCTTTGAAACAAGTGAATTTTTAAAATGGAATCTTTTCGGGATTTTTAATTAAAATCCCTAAATGCATCAGCAGACGATCGTAGAGATCTGTTTTTACCTCAAAAGTGCCATATTTTCTGAATCAGTTAAGAAGAATCTAGATACAAAAGTAGAAGTAGGTCATATTACGAAAGATAAGTTATTCAACAGGAAACTAATATATTCCAGCATTAATTAACATCATGTTATAGAAATTAGGGTTTATATATATAATTTTTTAAGCAGAATCGTGGCCGATGACAGAGAAAACACTTTGAATTTTTAAACCTCACTATATTAAATCCCGGGAATCATAATTTATGTACAAGCAGAAGCGAGGAGCACATCAGTACAGAACGACACAGAATGGAAAGAGGAAAAGCTAATGAAAAATTTATCCTCTTGATACTGCGCTATTTTGATAGGTGAGAGATCTTTACACGTGTAGATTTAGGTAAAGGAATTTTAGGGATCTTTTAAAAGAATGTGTTAAATCGGGAAATTTTTATTCCTTCACTCGGAGTGGGGGAATTTGTTGATCTCAGCAATTTTAAAGTGCTTCTGGTGCATTAATTAAATGCAAAAGGTGGAATGGGATCAGAAAATACGAGAATATTTTAGAATGAAGTTACTATGGTTTAAATTAAGATAAGGCATTGGAAATTAGTTAGAACTGAAATCAGATTTTAAAATAACATTCTCTCTCTCTCTCTCTCTCTCTCTCTCTATATATATATATATATATATATAAAGAATTATAAAAATTTATAAAAAGAATATTTTTTAAAAATATCTACTTTTATGTAATAGCCACACAAATATAACAAATACCTTAATTTATTCGAGGAATGCAGAGAAAAAAATGCTAAACTATACACGACAATGAAATTCTTCTTTTCTAGGAATCGCAATACTCGAGAAAATCCATTTCGAAAATTGCTTTCATAGAAACGCATTTAAATATCTAATGATACGAGTTCCCGACCGCAAGATAGGATTCCGTATAACTGAACAAGATGTAACAACTAAGAAAAGCTATCATATGTAAATTGGATGTTGAAGGTCATTAAATAAATCTATTAATCCTCCGTCCTCTATTAACGCTTTTCTCGAAGTATATAAATTTATACCAATAGCTAAAGGCAGAATTATCAATTGAAATGAACAATTATTCATTTACTTCTGCATCTAAATATCTGGAAAACCGAGTTTCACTCGGCAGGTTATTTTTTTTTTCGTAAAATATTATTTTTTCGGAGAAAATATTTAAATACTAATCGCATACTGATTACACATGAATATTTTTCAATCTTACCTGCATATGAACTGGTCATTTAAATAAAAAAAAATCATGAATGCACTTAGTTTAACATGCTATTCGAAACAATCTGCTATATTACAGTATTCATTTCACAGTTTCTCTATCATTGCTTATATTTTTGAATTTACACTCATTTTACCATGATGAAATTGAGTCTGAGATGGTGCTATATGACATTGTCAGCATGAGAGCAGATAGAGAAAGGTTCTAATAATTAGTTACAAAAAAAAAATGTTTTTTTTTTTGTCTGTAAAATTGCATTTTTTCAGGAAAATACATCTACATAGATAAAATTAAAAAGCAAAAATATTAAATATAAATACATAAATAAATAAAAAAAAGCGCGATTCGAATCGAGGACCTGTAACACACGTATCTGACCATTCTACTACACTGCTCGCACTTCAAAGCGGAAGTTGTACATACTTATTCTAATAATAAGTTATACAAATTTTTTTTGTGTGTATAATCGGTGTTTTCAGGAAATACACCTATATAGATAAACATGAGAAGTAAAATCTTATCTAAATATAAAATTTGATCCAAATCGTTAGAGCCGTGCAAGAATTGCTAGTTTAAAATTATAAGTTATGGAGGATTTTAACAAAAATCAATAAAATAGAAGGAAAAAAAAGAGCAGTAAAACTCAGGTGCAGTTCAGAATATAAGTATATTATTAACTTGAAACCAGAATGATTTTCAATTTAAAAACATCTAATTTAAAATCTCTATTAATTTTATTTTCTTCAAATTATTTCAGAACGAGTATTAATGTTCTACTGTTTTATCAAAAAATCTTTAAACAGTTTCAAAAATTACCTCTTCTTCCTTTACTGTACAAACTCACAAAGTAGCCAAATTTTATAAAAAATAATAATAAGTTCGAAATCTTTGACGATAAGGGAAACATTTGAATAAAGAAATGCGAAGATAAATGTTTTTGTCCTGGTTGCAAATGCCCTTTTTGAAAGTCTTGCTGTGAATCTGCTTAAAAAAGCGAAACAGGTTGACATATGTAGCTTAACACTCTTTGTCCTGTTTGAACATTAAAATGCGGAAATGAATGTCGTAAGATGACTTTACTCGAAAAAAAAATATATATATGGTTTTCCTTTCCTGGTTTTAAGCCGATGAAATCCAATCCCACTATTTTCAAAACGAGAGTGGACTGGATCGTAAAATCCCACTGGTCGACAATAAATTAGCTTTAACGTGGACGCTACCTGCAAACAAGTGTATCACAATGAATCAGTTGTTTCAACCTTTGCAAAATTGGAGCAAGGTCGCCAGTATTTTGTTTCTGGGAGCCCAAAATTGGTTTGATCACGTTTCCCGACTGCACGGCGATAGGTGGTAAATTGCTCCAGATGCAACTAACCCTGTCACCGGTGGCAAGGGTAATTCACTTTTATTTGAATTAAGATATTTTCATTTGTCTTTCGCCAAGGATTGTTTCTGAAGCATTGCTGAAAGACGATTCTCAGTGATGTCTCGGTATAAGTGGTATTGCTGCAACTTGTTGACTGTACGTAGTCTTAATTTATGGCAGTTTATGGAATGCAATACTGTATATTTGTTAGTGAAAGATATATCTCTTATACAGTGAAACTGCTGGAAATTAAGCTTATGCTCTCGTGCTCTGATAAACATTTAATTTATTATGTTTTTTAAACTAAACATTTCAAAATTCAACAATTATTGAAACAAACAAGTAAAAATTTGCGTTTATTAGAATCAAGCCTATTGGAAAATAGTTTTTCGAATTTTACTTTTTAATGTTTCTGCAAAATAGATACATGAAAATCACTGATAATGCAAACATGATAACCATCGAACAACTTGATAACTGAAATCTTAACATGTTAACTGGGTAATGAACTCGTATTCAATTCGTTTTGCATTGAAATGTTTCTTCGTACTTAGTTAACAGGTTAACTTAAGCAGATATGCAATAATATTATTAATATAAAAAGAAGAGTGTCCGTGGTAGCTAGGAACATTCTCAAATATTTTTTCTATGATATACAAGAATGGCAAGAGAAGGAAAAATTGTTTTATGAAAGTTATCTTATTGTTAAGAGTTACTGTCTAAATATTAACTATATATCAACAGTCGTAATGAATTAAAACATAACATTTATAGAGAAATTCAACATAAAACAATCCAGTTAACACATTGATTGCCGCGCTGAATTTCATACAATGGGGAATGTGGGCCCATAGGTCACCGGTAACTTCCACGGAAGTCAAGGTGTTAAATTAAACACATGAATTCTAAATAATTTATTATTCTTCGTGTTTAAATATCATGTAATATTATTCTCGAAAGGCCATTTCTAATAAAGGCTATCACCCTTAACTAGCCTCTGCTTTAGAAACAGAAAGTCAAGAACAAAAGCTATAAAAAAGTGATTATGGATATTCAGGCCGCCATTCTTTAGAAGTAGTAGGAAGGTAATATTTATTTTTAGAATTTCAAGCCAAAAATGGATGAATAAGACAAAAGAAGAAAAAAAAAATGGTTCGCTGTTGGTAGCTCTTATACTGGGCGCCATTGCAACGGGATAAAATCAGACTGCAAAGGACTGTAGAAGCGAAATGGACAGAACCAGAAAGATTAAGATTGAATGTAGTTTTAGCTAATGGCCTTCGTATGCTGCTAAAGAAAAAATGATCGTGTTAACTTGCGACATATTTGTTACTGTCTGAATGATTATTCTAAAGGAATTCGAACTGGTCTGCATTCTCTTTCTTCTCAAAAAATGCAATATTGAGATTTTGGAGAATGTTCTTGTTTTAAAATCCTCCGAAAAAATAAGCCTTTTTTTTGGAATTATGTCTATCTCTGTCTCTCTGTGAACATGGTGGCTCATTAATTCAGTAGGCTGGCTTGATTGAAATTTTAGGTGCCATTTTCCAATCAAAACTGTTGATTGCTATCAAATTTTGAACAATATAATCAGTGCGAATTTTGTCAATCCATATGCATATAAACAAAATACCTAAAAAGAAGCTAGCTAATTGAAATTTATAAAATTTGCAGATGATTATCAATTTCTGTACGAAGTTAGGGTTGGCTGGTTGGCTGCCTGTATGTTTGTTTATTAGTTTGCATTCGAAAGCACTGAACAACCCACGGTCACGGTCTCCCAAACTTTTTCACACACTCTCTGATCTTGGTGCTATCCTTTTCATTGCTGGCGTTCTTGGGTAAGACTGAGAATGCATTGCATGATACTGGCGAACAATAGTTGCGTAATATTCATCTTTGGGATGAATTGATCCATTTTACTGAATTTGTCGTGTGATGTTTGTCGATCAGTCCCTGATATAGTGTTAATACACAAGTACCCGAAAACCAAATTTCTATTTTGGATACCTTTTTTCCCGACTGAGTAAATCCAAATCCAAAACCAGAAATAAAAATAAGAAGATACCATCCACTGAATATTCAATTTATATCAGGACTGGGAGATTTACCGCATAGTTCCAAAAATACGAGAAAATAAATGCATATGTGGAGGGATCGGTACTGTTTACCACTATTTAAAGGAATGCCTAGAAATCTCGTAATTAAGGAAGAATCTGGAGGTTGAAAATGATGACTTACGCTCAGTATTGACGGCACCAGATAATTTTTAAAATTTTAAGAACATGATGTTAAAAATTGTCAGTTTTTTACGAACCATTTGAAGATTTTAAGGTGTTTGAATTTTTTTGTTGGTGAGTGATAATTTAAAGGAATATTGTGAATTTTGATGAAGTTTTCTTAAAGTGGTGACCTGCTCCTTGTTTAACAGAATGATAGGTGTACAGGAAGATGAGGAGGAAAGTCAGAGATTGACCACTATGTGACTCAGTATTCGGCTTTTCGGTGTGGCGTTTCGGTGAATCGGCTGGTGCTATGAATAGTATATGTTATATACAGCGTCAACCACAACAATTCCAAACGATACTGGTTCGTTCAGTGGTAATGGGTAGTCTTCTGTACAGAAGAAAAAGATAAGTAAATCCAGAATTTGACTTGCAGCTACAAATGTAGTCACAAGATCACATATCAAATTTATTTTATTTAAACTTGCACTTTTGAGTTATTGTATTTGTATGCATACTCAAATACCGACAGACAGGCGGTCAACCCCTTGAGAGATTCGGTTCCAAATTTGATACGGAGATATACAACATAGAAGTAAAACTGAGCACCAAATGTCATCTATCCATTGTGTTTCCTTGTATACGAAGAGCTGGATAGACATATATCCTCTGAATGGATTGCTTACAAAATTTGACAGAAATCTACAATTGTGATCCATCTAGCTTAAAACGCTTTTAAACCCTCCAGCTCAGAGACAGAAAGAGGCAATAATTACGAAAATTCTTTTTTCAGGCATGGTGAGATCGGAAATGAGAAGATTCGTCAAAATGTTGAGTTTGAATTTTTAGCAATTACAACTATTTGTTAAAACCCAAGAAACAAGTAACGTGACAAGTAACTTACATTGGATTTATACAGAGTAAACTTAAAATGATATGAAATAACTGTTGGAAACGGTGATATAACATTTTTAGCACCTCATTACTCTGTTCTTTAATTCTTTTTCATCGTCAAATATACAACAAAATCTCTAAACTAAGTAAGTAGTGAACTAATATTTAATTTTTAACGAAAGTGCTTCTGTGAGAAAAGAAGAACAATGCATTCTGTTATTTCATGAAATTAATTCTCCATTTGTATTTAAAGTGAATTAATATTCTATTTCGATATTTTGGTGTATCTCTACGTTTCAGAGTCCCACGCCCCGAGTCCGAAAAACGTATCTTTGGAATTTTATCTGCCTACCAGTGAAAACGCTTTGAACTAAACTGATGAAATTTTACACATGATTTTTATACCAAATTTATCAATTTCTCTCATATTTTGAACAAAGTCCATACACATAATGTCTATCTGTCCGGCTGCCCAAATATAAGTTATAAGATAACTTAAATCGAAGACATTTATATAGATAAAATTTGGCATACAGATTTAGCATCTAAAGTGTAGATATGTATGTCAAATATTAATAAAAGTGTAGATATGTAAATTAAATATTAAACTAAATTCACCAAGGGCTGACCTTGGTGAATTTGAGTCTATTCTTTTGCGTGCATATAAACGTGAACATTCAAAAACTGAGCAACTTAGATAAATGAAAATATAATTCCCAATTTTAGCATTCAAAATGTAAATCTTTACTAAATTTTGTATCATCTCTGTCGAAGGGTTGGTCATTCTTCGATTTGTACTTTCACAAACGTGTGTGGCTGATAACTCAAAAATGCAAGGACCTCAATATATAAAACTTGGCAATTGATTGGGAAAATGACGTCCAAAATACACATTCGGCATTCTGCGACTTATGTGTTAAGCACATACCCCCGATTAATCTTCAAAGATCGCATACTCTTAGATTCGTTCGTATCTTGTTCTCAAAAGTCATGCAGTTAATAATTTATTAGAGAGAGTGTTTTAAATGTTAGGGGAGACTGGTTCTAAAGATATCTAACTAGACTTTGTATTCAAATTACATTATCAAATTTAGCGCCAAATGGGTCAAAGGAGATAGACTTTCCATAATGTACAATATAGTTTTTAAATTTTTTAATAAAGCGAAATACGCAATGTGTAATAAAAATATATGATACGATATTTTTAATTCTTAATATGGCTGATTTCGGGGATTTATTAAAATACATTTTTCTTTATTAGACAAAGCATTAAAATTTAATTTAAAATATAATTAGATTAGATAAAATAATATTTTTATTAAATTTAATTAAATCAAATTTAAGATTGTAGATAAATTCTCATTATATAAAATATCTAAAAAATATTCTTGAGAATTAGATAATGTTAACACGTCCTTTGGTGTTTTTAAAATCAAATATTTATAACTTTTAGATACTTAATGCGTTATTAAAAATATTTAATATCGAATTCATTCAATTTTTAAACACCTATAATATGCATTTTAATGTTCATAAGATTAATTATATCCGATTTTTAAATTTTTAGTACATTTTCTAAAGTTTTTAAAAATTGCTTATAATCAACTTTTAAACTTTTAATGTGTTTTTAATATTTTTTGATTGATTATATTCAACTTTTAAATATCTTATATGTTTTTTCACATACTAAATCCGTTATTACATTTTAAAATGTTTCGATGATTAACTATTTATAGTTTTTTTATGTTCATATTGTAATACACTCTGCAACTGATTTATCATTAAGTACATTTCCTTTTTAAATAAATAAATTAAAAAAATATATGAGAAAGTTGAAGGCAGAACACTCCTGTTCATTTAATAGCATTCAAAGCACACCTTCAACTCTCCGGCGCAGACTTCCAACCACGAACTGAACTGAAATTTCATCGCCGTTACCACTTTGGTGGATGATCTCGTATATTGTTAAGAGAAGCAAGCAGGTTTAGCAGAGGTGGTGACAGCAAAAAAAAAAAGTAGTGTGCTGTTGCTCCGATAGAGAACAGTTAATCACACAGTTACGTTTCTGTGCCGTAGGTGTGTGCCAAGAAACATTTCATTGTATACAGATAATATTTCCGCTTCTAAGTATAGAAAAATACGCTCAGTCAAGAGGTGGAACTCATTAAAAGTCTGCTGTCTTCCGGATTTTGAAGAAAACAATAAAGGTATAGAAGAGGAGTTTTTTCAAAGCGGTTTTTGCTCGGCATGAGAAATAAATGTTTATTGATCGCAAATAATTTTTGGTTATTCGATTTTTCGGAGCAAAGCAAATTTGAAACAGTATCGTGTTAAAAGTAAATTTGAAAAATAATTTTTCCATTATAAATGCATTGGAATCATTAGTATAAAATAAATTTAAAAATCATGTAAAAATATTAAAAAGGAGCAATCATGTAAAAATATTAAAAAGGAGTAAGAATCTCTAGTCCGAGACATCATAGCATGATAATGTTTTAGATTGGATTCGTCTGTCTTTATTTTACTTCCAAAGTTTATTCCAAATCATATGACAACAGTAATCTACTTGTAAAAAAAATATATATTTAACGTCATCGCACCTTGAGTAAAAATATCTAAAGAATAAAATAAAGATCAATATTGCAGAGCGTACCTAAAAATTTTCTTTAAAGTTAATTAAAATTTGGGAAAAATTGAAATATATCTACTATAACGGAAAAATAAATGAAAGTAAAAGAAAATATATTAATTATATTATTTGTATATTTAAGAACTAACACTTAAATCCAAAACCTAAAAAAAAGCAATATATATATATATAAACTAAAAGGAAAAAATTATGTGGAATTCTAATTCTAGGTGTCTCACTGAAATGTTTACTTTTAGAATTTTAAAAGAGTAAAAATTGTTTTTTATTTAATAATGTACCCTGAAATTATAGAGAAAGAAGATAAAATTTTGATTATTATTTAATTAAAATATTATCTTAATTTTGAAAATAACATTTCAAAAGTCACTTTCTTCTTTCATGATAGAGTGGTATGCATTTTGGTTCACTTCTTGCAAACTGAATGTCTTCAAATTCGGAAGCAGGTCTGCAATTTTGGTATCAAATCCATATACGGATTTTATTTATTTTTCATGTTATGATTTTGAGTTAATGTATTTACAATTTAATTAACTATCCATTTAGAATTCTGTATTTTTTATTTGTCTTATCATTTTATACTCGAATGGATGTACAGATAATTTTCTCGTAGAAGGATTTTATCCAAAATTTGAGAGAAACATAAACATAAACACAATTTGTATACCAAATTTTATCCATCTAGTTCGTTACATTTTTTTATGTTGTCTTTCTCACAGAAAATCAGACAAAGAGAAATAAATAAAGATAATAAAAAATCAGGAACTAAAAACTTAAAAAATTTAGAGATGCATCAAAATATCAAGCTCGAAAAAAAAAAATACTGTCTTTTTTTTGTTTGTTTATTCCTCATATGAAACAATAAGAAAACGTAAAACTCTTTTCAGATATCAGCTGATAATCACAACTTATAGCAAATTTCAAATAACTTACTTGTCCAAGAAATACGAAGCAACAAAAAAATGTTATAAGGAATATACAACAGGAAATAAAAATTTGATCATTGCTTGTATTTGTTAACCCTTTTAATTGAACTGAGAATCTATAAAATAGTATCAAAAATAATTAAAATCAAAGGCTTTTTAATTTGCTTCGTCTAAAATAATATTTTTATACAAATTTACACCAAAAAGTAAATATTTATTTTCTCATGGGCGATATTTATTTTTTCGCAGAGAAATTATTGCAATCGAAAAAAAAATGACGGAGAGATTTCGAAGAATCTCAATATTTCACACCTCTTCGAGTTTGAAAAATTCTTAACAAGAAATATGTCTATCTGTCTGTCTATGAACATGATAACCAACATCTTAATTGAAGCAAATAGATAAAATTTGGTATGTGGCCTTTGCATTGTATTCTTAGATTTCTTTCAATTTTTGAAAGAAATCCATTCTCAGAAAATATGTCTGTCTGAGAGCAAATTACACGATAATTGAAAATAAAGAATTAGATGAATAAAATTTGATAAAATTTGGCACATAATTTTAAAATCTGAAGGATAAGTATGAAACAAATTTTGAACTAATTACGTGGAAAGAGTGAGCACTCGTGTAGGTTTGAATTCTTTCTCATGCATGTAAGAGCAGTCAATAGCCCTCAAAACGCAGCAATTAAAATATATAAAATTTGCTATAGTTCTGCATCAAATCTTGGCTTTATCCGGTTGACAAAGAGCGTCCAAAATGCATATTGTTTTCATTATTATGACCTGACATGCCCACGTGCGGGGCTTTGAAAATAAAAATCTGAGCGCTCGGTATATTCATGTCTTTTCTCAAGGTCAATATAATTTATATTGAATGGAGGGGATTATACCGTTCTTAGGAGTATGCATTGTGAAAATTGAAACTATAACTTTAAAATATAATGAACTAGATAGAAAAAATTCGAAATGTGATTCTCAAATCGTAATTATTAATCTGAAAATAGTTCTTAGTTAAAACTTTAAAAATAAAAAAAGTACTTAAAATTCAAATACAAATTTGACTTTTCCAAAATACAAATTTGATTCTGAACATTATATTTAATATTAAATAAAAAAGAGTCATGTTTATAAGAATATTTTTATCATGCATGTTTTTTTTTTCAAGAAAAGTATTTTGTACATTTATAGTTAATAAGTTTAATAACATGTGTGTTGCCACTCCGTACTGCCAAAATATTAAATATATTTATATGCGTTCTAATTATCGAGGCTATAATTACAATTGAAATTTAAAAAATTATGGTTATAAATAAAAATAACTTGGCAACAAAATGGATATTCTTGAACAGATCTTTTCTTTTCTTTTTTTCTTTTTTAAAATGGTATAAAATATTTTTTGAGAAATTAATTTTTGAAGTATCATTACAAATCTATAAAATTAAGGAATCAAAAAAGATCAATAAATTATTGATAGGCAAATTGATTTTTCAAGCTTTTACGGGACCTTGTGGTTTATAAGCAAATCCTATATTAATCTAAACTCTGAACTTTTTCATTCTGAAAAAAAGAGCATATTTTAGGAAAATAATAATTTTTTAAATATAATTTAGCATGTTAAACCTCTATTACTATCCAACATGAAGATAAATTTCGTGTTTTGTAAAAGAAAATTATACTTAATGATTGTTTATAATGCTATAAACCCAGTTTAGAGCTGAAGTTGAAGAATGTTTTTACTGGCTTTTACTACTTGAAAATTAAAATCTGGCCAGTGATCTTTTGATTAGGATTTTAAACGATATCATTTTACTAATTAGTTAATCATTATCAGAATAAGTAATCACAAATTTATATTATTTTTCAAATTGTAAGTATATAGAATATTTTGAAGGAAAATAGAACTTTTGTATCAGTATTTTTTTAATCCGTGAAAATCAAGGAATATAAATAAAATAAATAAAACATTTTAAACATGATCATATAAAACAAAACTTAATTATTCTCTTAAATTGCTTCAAACTATGCTTAAAGAAAAACACAGAAATTCTCTTTTTTTTTTGCAAAGCAATTTTTACGAAGCAATCTTCTCAATTGCAACGAAATTAAACTAGAATTGCAGCACAATTAATAATTTTAATGCTAAGGATTACGTATCATTAATTTCACTAACATATTGTTGCCAAAAAATCTTCCCATATCTTTATTTTTATTCAGTTTAAAAATAAAGTCACACCAGCTTATTGATGACAAATGATTCATAAATTCTTATGCTAAAATCATTTAATAAAATTGTCACTCATTTTTCTATTCCTTCTATAAAAGAAAATGACCCATTTCCACAACATTATAGAATTCATAACATATGACCTTATTCTCTATTTAAAAACAATATTTATAAATTTGAGCAAAGATATGGAAAGTTAACACTTTTAATTTTATCATTCCGGAATAACTTCTTCAAAAACGCATGACTTATTTTTATAAAAATGTTTATGTAAGTTAGATTAAATGTTATGTAACTGGAAGAGCGTCTAATTTGATTTTTGAATTATAATTTCCTGCGTCCTTCATTTAGACAACGCACGGACATTTCACAGCTTCGAATGAGATAAAAATCTTTAAGAATTTATCATGAGTCATTTCATTATCTAAATTGTGGGTGCTTGTCCTTTATTCCAATGTTACGAAACGATTCTCACAGAAAACATCGTATTTCCGGTCCAAGGTCCGATGTGAAGAGTTAACAAATTTTTGTGACCCAATTTTCTGCATAAATATCAATAAGAAATCTCGTTTTCCTACGTTATTATAATACATTTTTTCCTTAGAAGATTACACCTTCGTTATCATTATTTTAACGGCACTTTATTTAAGAAGTGACAAAAGTATCTCAAAAAGAATGTGTAAGCAATTCTAATTAATTCGCTTTTTGTTTTATTTATATGCTGCAAGACTCCGTTCCCAGGCTTCTGTACAACCATTTGTACACAAAGTAGCGTTTTGCTGCAAAGCATCGGTGCTTTGTTTCTTAACAGTTGCTGATTAAGAAGCAAGATTATGAATACTTAATTAAGGGAAATCTTTTCGCAATATTTAATCCTTAGTTGAATCTGCCTTGAGCAGCTTATTTGTCTGCATTTGTTATTCAAGATGATTTATGTAAAAGCTGGCCAGAAGATTCAGTCTATGTCTGTCAAATGTCAATGAAGTCCAAAAGTGTTCAGATGATGTATGCAACATGTGCTGGGAATATTTGATTTCGAATCCACTATGCATCTTATATTATATAATGTAAAAACAGAGGTTTTTAAACCATGGCCAAAATAAAAAATTTTGAAAACTTGAAAATTTTAAAACTTTGCTTTATTCTATCCCGGAAGGCATTATTTATGTATAAGCAAGAAGTTAAACGACACAAGAGAAGACGAAAAGAGCGCTAAATATTTTCTCACAGTGATTATACAATATGAGATTCCACTAGGGATTTCTTTATACGTGTCGATTTTGGTAAGGGAATTATAGATATCTTTTACAGGAATTTGCTTAGCTTGACAGATTTTTATTCTTTCGCTTGGAGCATGTAAAAACGTTGATTAAAGCAGTTTTACAGAGCTCTTGTAGTATTAATTAAATAAAAAAGGTGGAATTGGATCAGGAAATAAGGGAATATTTTAGAATTAAGTTAATATGGGTTAAATTAAGATAAAAATTTGGAAATTATTTAAGATTTAATTTAGATTAAGAGATATCATTACATATCAGTGTAGAGATTTAATTAGTGGCCAGTACCATTCCACTGTTATACCGAACGCACCCAGATTTCAATTTAGTTTTATTGTATTGCAATGGGCACCATGGATTCTACTAATGCAAAGTGTTAAGTCACATGACCATAAGTTTGAGTAAAAAGCGAGCTGTTGGCATTTCGCTCGAAAAAAAGGGAAAGGGATTCTTCGTTTTCGGTAATGATGAGTGTTTAATAATCTTACGCTACGCGGCAGTTAGTTTTGCTACGTGCAAACATCTTGTTAGGCTTCACCCTTTGGTTCCATTTAAGTATTTTGACTTCTAACTTTAATGTAATTAACTTTTCCTGTCTTAATTGTTAATGTCCTGTTAATTTTGTTTACACTAAATAAATTATCTGTTTTTCTTTAAACGTTACTTCTTTTCTTAATCAGTACCCTAGACACTGATCCAAATGGGATTGAATGGGCATTTTGTCCCACCCAGTCCTACATTAGCTTTTGGCATGAATTTAGTATTTTTCCGGAATCTATCTTGTCATCCTTGGTGCGTGTTTCAGCGATTAATCCCTGGTATGCCGTTAATAGTATCCAACAATCGAATTTGTATTTTAAGTATGTTTTTCTCAACCGATTATAGCAAAATTTGACACAAAACTAAATTGTAGTCACAAAATCACATGACAGATTTGTTACAGTTAATTCATTGCGTTTGTGAATTATCGCGTTTGCGTGTTTCTGAAAGCACAGACCGACAATCTGTCAACCTTTTGTTGAATTTGTTTCAAACTTCAATAGATAACTATAATTATTAAATCTGTATACTGAATTTCCTTCATCTAGCTCTCACCATTTTGAAGTTGTCGTGTTAACTTATATTCCAACAGCCGGACAGTCAGACTCTTCTTGGAGTTTGCTCAAAATTTGATATAAACCTACAAATTTGTTATAAAGACCGTATACCAAATTTCTAGCTCAAAGCATTTTTGAGTACTTTTTGTCACTGACGGACAAACAATAAGCCAGACATTTCCCAAAAATGTGCTTTTGAACTCTGGAATGTCTAAAATATGGAGTTGCATCAAAATCTCGAAATCGATTTTTTTGACAATAACAATACTTTCTCCATATTTCGTATTCGAGGACGTAGAAATCCATCTTTTGAAATGCACTTATATTGAATGATATTCCTGCAATGAAAAATGGGAAACCTTGTTAACTGTAAACGTCAAAAACTCGTATACCGAAACAATATCGCATATAGGGTGGATTAACAAATTAACCCTAATGACTTAAACGATGTTTTTATCGAAGTTACGAAACTGTGATTTCCCTTCTGTAGGTAGATTGTCGCTTGACGTTGACAGATTCTGTCTCCTGAGATTTTGAAATTACTTTAATAAAAAGTGGAATCATTTCGAATAATTCTATAGTCACATGATAAACATAACAGTGCAATTTAGTTAATACCTCAAAGAACATTATTGTCATGTGAGAACATGATGTTTTGAAGTTTTTGAAGCCACAAAATGCGTTTTTGTCATTTTTGAAACATCAATTTTTCGCTTTTAGGGTTATTGGAAAATGATAAAGAAGACTGTCACATTTGGCGACTTATCGCGAACAAAAAGTTACAACTTGGCTCTAATGTCCATCATGTACTCGATTCTCTTGTCTGTTTATAACTTTTTACAGTATCGTAAAAAGTTATAGCCCGAAGAAGCACAGAGAAGAAAATTGGAATTAACGTGAAACATCGAGGGGGGATATCGAAAGGTATATATCATATATATATATTAAATTTTCAGTTTTTCTAGCTAGTAAAAAAAGTTTTGAAGTTCGATTTTCATATGGAAAAAAAAAAAACTCTAATTGATTTTCTAAAAATTGACGATTGCGCAATATAATAGCCACATGATCATTCAAAATAAATTTAAACTGGAATTTCGAAAAAAAAAAAAAGAAGATAGATTTAGACTTTGAGATAAGGTTTTGGAGCGATTTTGAGATGGAAGAAAAACCATCATTTTCTAAATATCAATGTATGCGTACTCTGATAGTCACGTGTTTGTTCCAAACCGGTTTAAACTGATTAATGAATTAAATTAAGATAAAAAACGACTTAAAAAATAATAATGTCCTCACAAAATAACATGAAATTTGTGATAGCAAATTTCCCTTTTTCTTATTAAGTTTTTCCCTTAAAGGATACATTGTGGATTCCAAAAATTGAATTGGCGCAATATATAGTATAAGAGTGTACTTGAAAATTAATTGAATACATGAATAGAATAAACATGAAATTTTCTGGATATCTACTATAATCTTAAACGATTGCGATAATTAATGTACTTACTAGAACCGATTCATGTACCGATTGGATTCCATTTGGAACCAGCGGAATTGGTGCCCCCCAAAACTTTTTCATATGCACACTAATAAAAGTAATATCTCCTTCGTTTTGCACATAAAATTATGGACATTCAGTAAGGCTGCGAACACACTACAAATGATCCGATTTTTTTTTCAGTGTCCAACACATGCGAGTTATGTGTTTCCAAGGGTTGTAAAGGAAACAGGTACTTGCGTATTAATTGCATGGAATTGGCTAACAATAACTTTGAAATGTCGTCTTTTAGCGATAATAAAGAGTTCAGTCACTGATAATTTTTGGGTTGGGGGGCGATTAATTACTGACCTGAGGTTTATACACAAAAACAGTAAATCGAATGTATGAATAGGATGCTTCTTTTTAATCGATTGAGCCCAAAAGAATTTTATGGAATTGCAATTGCAGTAAGATCACATATCAAATCTCATTTATTTAAGTTATTTCATTTTTGAATTTACATGAATGAATGCGTTTGGATGAATGATCATGCATTCACGAATGCGCGAATGAATGACACGATCTATTATTAGATATATTTATGGAAAATTCGAGAGAAGTCTATATTTTAGATGTTGAAACTGTGAACCAAATTTCATTTATTTGAGTTATTATGTTTTTGAATTATCGTGTTTACATATACGCAAATGTACATATCAACGGATGGTCAACCCCTTGAAGAATTTCATTCTCAATTTGATACCCCTTGAAGGATTTCATTCTAAATTTGATAATACATCTATATACTTTAAATATTAAAACTATACTAAGTATCATCGATCTAACTCTTGACATGTTGTTGTTATTGGATTAAATTGTACTCGGATGGCTATGCATGCCAGCTTTTCAATGGATTTCGTTTAAAATTTGACTGAAATTAATACCAAATTTCACCCGTTAAGCGTAAACGATTATTGAATTATTGTGTTCACAGCGAGACAAACATAATTCCAAAAATGTATTTCTTCTAGCTCAGGGCGAACTGAAACTTGGTGATTAGGTCGAAATTTCGAGTTCAAATGTTTTGACCATTATGATATTTTCTCGTATACAAGAAGATAAAAAGGTTTTAAAAAGTAAAAAATAATGTTTTATGTTGCTATTAAATGTAAATATATAAAAAACTATGTAGGTTATCTTCTTATATTATTCCCCGATCCGTTTCTTCATATTCGTAAAATATTTTTTATACGCTAATATTCTAACCAAAAGAGGCTGCGCTCTTTTGCAACAAAACCGTCCGAGTTATATAAATATTTTAGATCATTTCAATGAAAAACTCGATGAAAATGTATTAACACTGGGGTGTGGGGGTGTGTGGAGGGCTATTGCGTGAGGTGACCGTTGAATGACTTAAAATAATAAAATTAAAATTTTAATTACTCCGCTAGTATTTGTTGCAGTAGAGATGAACGTTCTTTTGTTTAAAATGTTCGTATTTCAGGCATATTTTACAAATATTACACTAAAATTACAAATATTATACAAAAATTAGCTTATGTAATATATTTATCAGCAATAATTATATTACAAAATGTATGAAATATATTATTTTTCTGCTGTGATTTATTGATCCAAGCAGCATAATATATAATCCTATCCTTCATTCAAAATTCTTTTGAACTGATAGAATGAGTCTAACAGAAAAGTTTTAGGAATTAGCTCATGGATCACAATTAGAGTAAACTCCTTAAATATCGTCTGAAAAACAAGTCAACTACCAAAATTTGGTTTTTGAATTTCCTTCTCTTTGCTTCTGTTTGTCGAGTAAGAATTCGTAAAATAGAGTATAAAATAGGTTTCGTAAAATTAGCATAATATTCCTAAATTTTCATTTTTAATAGAAATTTAATTAATTTATTGCTGAATTATTAGCTAATAATTGAACAACTTGATTCCATGCATCTCGCGCCTTCTCATCAGAATTAAATCATTTAGTTTGAATATAATTTAAGGTGTAAGCTTTTGCATATTTAAAAGGTGGAAAAGAAAAATTGAATTTAACTTTGAGGGAACAGTTACTCATATCAAGATGTGTTACCTTGTCCAGGAAAGGATTTTTTTTGAAAAATATTAAAATATTAACGCTTATATATTTTTCTTAAGTTTTGTATAAAATTCTTTGAATAAACATATATGAATTGAAAGTATATCAGTTATAAACCAAACAGTTTGAAAATTTGAAAAAAGATATTGGAAAAAAGTGGCTGTTTGTGCTGAAAAGAGATAAAATAATGTCTAGACTAAAAATGAATTTGAAAAGCTTTGCAAATAAGAAATATATTTCCTATTTCCTGAACCAAAAAATAAACTATACTTGTACCCAATCTTTAAGTATACTGATATTGCACTGGTAAAGTACATGACATTTTCTGATTATAAAGCATTAATATAATAAATCTTAAATAATTAATTTAAATTATTATTAAAATCTTTTTAAACTAACCCATTGTTGATTATGTTGTCCTAGAACTGCAATATATCGAAAAGCATTTTTAATTCAAATATGAACAAAAAATATACTTTAAATTTTAATTTATGTTTTTTCTTAAAATTTTTTAATTAAAACTAAAAATTTGAAAAAAATAGCTATTAAAGATATAAAAAAGCATTTTCTAAAAATAAAAATGAATGTAGCTTCACAAAGATTAAAGATAGAAACAAAATTCAAACGGTTTTATAAGGAAAACTGTGCAGAAATTAAGTATAATGAATAAAAAAATTCGGTATATTCTTAGAAAATAGATTCTTTAAAGTAGTCATCTTCTTAAAAAGAATTGTTCTGCCTTCATTTTTCAGTATACTTTTTTGTAAGAAAATTGTTTATAGCATATAACAAAAAGTTTTAGGTCTATATGTAAAATCAATTTGATTGATGAAATTCTTTCCTTGATTTTTGTAAAATTTCAAAAAGTTTAATTATAAACATGAAAATATGAAAACATCTTTTAGTGTTTTTATTTTCTTTTTTGCACCCCTTTTTCTATATTTAAACAGTCTAAACAATGTTAAACAGAGTGTTTGTATCACAATTTCATATTATTATACTGGTTTAATTTCGTTTGAAATCTAAAATATAGAAAATATTTATTTTCTCATTTTAAGTTTTTAAACTTCACCTACCTTTTCTTCCCTCTTAAATAAATAAAAACTATATTAACACAGCACCCTGCATACAGCTAATGAATATTCTTGTAAGAATAAAATCAGCTGTATTGTATTAGGTGAATAATCATAGGAAAAATGGTTCTTCAAATAACTTCGTTGAAACCTAAAATAAAAAATATATATATTTATTCATTTCTGTCTTAGATATCTTAATTACCCTAACCAACTCCCTTTAAATGAAATTAAAATCCCGTTTTGATTGTAACTTCTATATAGTTAATAGATGTTCGTACAAATATTTAATCAGAAACATAATAAGGAAATCACAACAGAAAAATTCATTCTTCTGATTCTTCATAAACAATTTGGCATGTTCCATAGAAATACTAAAGGTCGTTCTAGAAACATTTTTTTCATTTATAATGTGAGAAAAGAGTACAGAAATTAAGCGTCGCTAGGTAATAACTGTAAGTTTATCGCAGTCAATAATTAAGTAAAATTTAAAAAAAAAAGACAGTGTGATGGGAATTTTTCAGGAATCCTATAAACCAAGAAATAAAAATAAATATTTACAGAACATTTTATATAATTTCAATATACTGTCATAAAAATATATGAAAATGAACAGTATTTTGAGCATGAATATTATAAATAAATTCTAAGCTGTTTTACCTAAAAAATATGGAATTTCAAGCCAAACGCTAATTTTGCTTACCATATATTTTAAACTAAAAAAATAATTTAATTTCCAACAGAAAGAAATTTTCATTTTAATACCGGATCAATAATTATAATAATTTTAAAATTGCAAATGAATCAAATTCATATGCAACTAAAATTTCAATATCTTTAATTACTCTTTAGATATAAAAGTCTATTTATTCTAATGCCATTAAATTATTCTCAAAAATTTAATTCTATTAAATGTATTGTTTTAAAATAAATTAAAATACACAGTAATTCAATTTTATTATAAAGAAATTAATTAAACAGAAATAAACCTTTAATTTCATTATTATTCTAATTTAATTCATTGTTATAAGATTATCATTAGTTCCATTATTATTCATTCTTTTTATAATCACTTTCTACTAACATTAATTCTATTTTAATAATATTTAATTTCTAATATTATTAATTCTAGTAATATTAAGTTATTATGCAAAATATTAATTTTTTCAGTCTAATATTATTATTTAATTTTTAATTTTATTGAATGTATTGTTATAAAATAAATTAAATGCACAGAAATTCAGTTTTGTTGTAAAGAAATTAATTAGGCGGAAATAAACTTTTATTATTATTTTATTCTAATTCTAGTTATAATATGATTATTATTAGCTTCATTATTATCCATTCTTTTTATAATCCTTTTCTACTAATATTAATTCTATTTTAATAATAGTTAATTCTAATTACATTAAATTAATTACGCAAAATTATTAATTTTTTTAAAAATCTAACATTATAAAATGAATTAAATGCAATTTTGTTGTAAATTAATTAAGAAAAGGAAATAAACTTTTAATTCCATTATTATTCTTTTATAATTATATCATTATTATTAAATCTATTATTATTCATTATTTTTATAATCGTTTTCTTTTAATATTAATTCTATAATATGTTATTCTAATAATTATTAACTCTTTTTTCATAATCGTTTGGTTCTTTGTCTCAACTCGTTTGACAAATAATTTGTCAAAAAAAGTAGACAATGAAAGAAAGTTGCAAACGACTTTTCATTAAGTGTTGCCAAATGGCTTTTTTATTCAAAGTCGTATGATAAATTATCCAAATTGGGTAATTTGAATAGACGTCACATGACGTCTCCAGTCAATCAAAGCATTGAGCCAAACATCGAAGGTGTGTTAAGGCCGCATTCCTGGAAACAAATAGAATCCCTAACCCCAACTTGTTTACTCCAAGAAAATGCCCTCACACAGCATCCAAAGCCATTTAAACATGACATTATGACCGTTGCAAAAGACTTTAAACGGAAAAGAAAAATATTCCTCCCTTTAACTAGGTCTAAAATACCAGCTTATAAACACATTACCTCAAATCAAAGTCTCAAAGAAAATGGAATGTTTGTCTCATTTTTCAAGGCGTGACACCTACAGAAACCGAACGCGTGCTTCGCATTAGGTCTAGGTAATGTTTATTATGTGGAAAGAACCAATGAGTGATATGATGGAAGTTTCAAAAAAATTTTTCGGGTTCTTTCGTAACCATTCGGGAATTAAATTCCGCAAAATCAGCTATTATTCATTTGTTCCGAATCACTCGCAAACGATGTTTTTTAAAAAGCTACTATCGAATGCGAAAGTAACCTACTTTTTCTGACCTTAAATGTTTTGGCCGATTCTGATAATAATCTTAAATATATATAATATATAAAAGTGTTATTAATTGCAGCGCCGTAGGCAGTGAGAACAGCTTAGTAATTAAGTTGTTTATGTTACTTTTGATATTTTTTTTGGTTGATGCTTGAGAACAATGAAATAGAATTTTAAGTGACTCGTAAGGTAAGTTACTGACCGGAGAATCTGATTTTTTTTCCTTCTTTCATATGAGATATACCTGATAACTGTGAAAAATATTTGACAGCTAATATACATTGCATATTAAATAGGAAAGAGTTGATTTCACTCTTAGTTTGTATCAATAACAGAGTCAGTTGACTTGGATATAGGCACACCTTGGGCACTATCACATTTGGAGGAATAGTCGGCTTTTGTCAATTATTAATTTCATGTGTATAGTAAAGTATTGTAATTTTAAATGTAATTCGATATCAAGATTTTGATTACTCTTCTCCTTTCAGAATTTCCAAAATCTAGAAAGCTACATTTTATTTTCTTGTATACGAAATATTATATATCTTAAACTAATTTAAATCTTACTGAATTGCCAATTTTGTTTCTTATTTTAGTCCATATTAACTTCATTCCAAATGTTCTCTTATTTTCTGATCCAATTCCCACTTTTTTATTTAATTAATTCTGCACACCCTTTGGAAAACTGATGAATTCAGCGTATTCTCAGACTCCGAGGGAAGGGATCAAAATCTCTAATACTTACTACATTCCTTTAAAGATACCCAAGATTTCCTTACTTAATCCGACATGTGTCAAAGACATTTCTTTCGAAATCTCATAGTAAAATAACTGAAGGGAAAATTTTAGATTTCTTTTGATCTTGTGTTGCGATGTAGACTGACGCATCTTTTAGGACAGTTGGTTTCTTGAACAAATTATGCCTCCCGAGATAAAATAAATCGAAGTTTCTTCTTCTCGGCCAAGCATCTGCTAAAATATTTATATATAAAATTATAATTGTCAATAAATTCGCCAAGGAAATTTTAAGGAAGCTCCACATTTTAGGCCTCTTTGAATCTGAAATCAAAGTTTTGAAATTATGTCTGTCTGTCTATGAATATGATAACTCAAAAACACTTTGATTAAGATGTATGAAATTTGTAGATTTCTATCAAATTATAAATCAAAACCCATACAAATTAAATTTGTCTATCTGGGTGAACACAATTGTGTATGAGAATTACAAATCTTAAACAGCTAGCCGAAAAAATTTGATAGATTGTTTTAACAGGTATAGTGTTGATCCGGAATCTAATTTTGAGCGAAATCCATGGATAATTAGACTTTAATTTTTCCTTATACTACGTTCCTTGATTCCTTTGTTAAAAATATTCGAACATATTCATTACTTTGCTCAAGGTCTTAAATTATTACCTTTATTAAAGGCAATTTGAGGAAATTTTGGGGAGATAACTCTGACTGGTTTTAATTATGTCTAGCTGGCTGTGAGTACAGTGATACAAACCCCAATGAGTTGGAGGAAGAAATTAACTAGTACTCCTAACTAGTACACATTAACTCAATTGAGTAACAAGTTTGTAAATCAAATTTTTATAGAAAAAAACTATCAGCAAGAAGGTGGCTTGTCTGCCTATCCTTATGCATGTGGACTCAATAGTACAAAGAGAAATTTTTAATGAAATAAAATTGAAAAATGGTCAAATATCAAATTCATAGATATGAAACAAATTTTGTAAATATTACGTCATAGATTAGACAGTCTGTCTGTTTGTCAATCAGTATGTATGTAGCCATGATAACATAAAACTAAGAGAAGTTTTAAAATGAAATTTAGCGTGCACACTTTACGCAGACATTGGAAAACTGGACTAAATTTTCATCCATTTTTTTTTTACTGTATAATGGGGGTCAATACAAAATGCATTGTTTGAAATTACTAAAAAAAGGTTGTTTTATTTTCTTGAACTTTGTCACTGAAAAGTTTTCCTTGCGTTCTGAAATTTGATTAATATTTTCTGAATTAAGAAAATCTAATATTTACTTTTTTAGTACCTTTTATGGAAAACATGCCTTAAAATTTTAAATAACAGATTTTGAATATTCTTAAGTTTACTGAAGTTAATATAAGTTGAAACAAGTGAAACTGCAATTTTTTTAGAAAAAAATTTCAGCGCATATTTTACAATTCGGAACTTAATTATGTAACCAATTGAAATTTTTTGAATAATTATCGTTTATCTTATCAAATTAAAAATATGCGATAGGCGTAATTATACTTTGAAAAAAGGTTTTAAAATATAGTCTAATTTTTCCATCTACTTATATGACAGGCAATAAAAAATATTTCAATTCTTAAATTATTCTTAATAATTCTTAGAAATTTTACTATCTTTAACATTACAGCTCGTAAAGACGGGAAATGAACAATTTACACTTCTTTTACTTCCCAGATACCTGTTCCATTACATCATGGATACAACCGTCAGTCAGCAACTCAAAGAAACTGGTTTAAAAAATATGTTGGTAATTGTCTTTTAACCGACTCCATTATTAACAATTTGAAGGATTATTGTAATAAATGCAGACAAAAATAAATTCCAGATATTCTTTGATGACATAACAGGTTCTTCCATTTTTTTTCCATCGAAATTCCAAGGCTCTTCTACGATCTGAAGGTTAACCTCTGTCTTGTTCTTTATAATTACGATGAATTTTTCTGAATCAGAGCATCAATGTTTAATGCCCAATCCTTTTTTTCCTAAATAGAAAATCTCATCACTTAACGGTTTGCACATCAGTTCCCACGTGAAAGAATAATTGATATGGCGAAAAGCGAAGTTTAAATTACCGTTAAATGGTAATAAATAATCATTTTCTTGCGTTTTTTATACTGTATCTTTTTTTATATACTATATTTATTCCCCAAACCTTAGGACATCTGCTTAATTCAGTGTGACTAAAGATTGTTATTTTATACTTTTTTTTATAAAATGAAAATAAACACGGACTGGTAGCATTATTCTTAATTGCATACATGATTCTTTCAAGGTTACAAGGAAATAAGCAAATTATTTTGACAATAGTAATAAATGCTGGGAAAGGTCTCAGAATACTTTTAAATGGTTGAATTGAATGATTATTTCTTTTAAAATTTTCGTTGGTTTTTCCCAACATCAAATAGGTTTGTTGGATAGCTGCTCCGCTGAATTAAAACAAAACCACGCATGCGCGTCAGTTGTTTAAACTTATGTAATCAATCCATAAGTCTATGGTGTCCGATCTAGGCTGCTAGATAGTAAAGGATATAAGTGAAGAGTAATAAATTTAACCCTTTGCATGGGATGTCTCTTCTGAGGCGCCATTTAAAACGGCGCCTCATCTTGGCGTTTTCTTTAACTTTTTAAATTTTTATTGAAAAAATACCAATAGAGTGGCAAGAAGATGTAGATTGTTTTTTCAAAGAAATTTATCTTATAACAATCATATAGAATTATTTTTTGTGCAATAAACAAGTTCATGTAGAAAATAAATAATCATGCATCGAATTACTTTTCCAAATGCGAAGGTTTAAGTTATCTATTCTTTTAAAATATATTATTGTCCTATTTTTAAAGCAACTTTAAGGCTATTTTGGGACGGACCTAGTCATTTTGAACCGCAGTCAGATGTCGAGAAGACACCTGAGTTGGTATTACCATCTCTAAAACCTTCCTCCAAAAACCACATCAATGAGAGAAGAATTGACCCTGATGGATTTAAAGTGTGCCAGGTTCGCTTAAACGATAGTTTTTTCGGTGGAATCGGGCCTCGAACCTGGAACCCTCCCGTCCCGAAGACGAAACTTCCAAATGAGTGAGACTCATTACTGAATTGGCAGAAATTCTGGACCCGATATCACTTTCGGCTTTGAATCTTCTCCAATAAACTTTATATTCTCTCTAATGATTACGAATTTGTCGTTTCTAAAATTTATCTAAAATTCTGACAATCTCTATCAATTGAAATAGGCAATCAGGATTCAAATAAACTAGTGTTTGGATTTTAACTATAACTAATTCGTTTAAAGGATGTCTACTACACAACTGAATTACTCTACTTTACGAATACTTGTAACAGACATTTTTTTAAATGTAAATTAATTTCAAGATAAAAGTAATTCCACTTTGTAAATAGGTGAACCTTTATTTTTCCTAAGGTCCATTCAAATATTATTATTTAACTTCTCTTCACTCTCATAAAATTTGCGTTTAGTCTCGTTTTTGATAAACCAAAAAAGCAGCTAAATTAACAAAAATCCAAGGATTTGTTTTACGTTTCGAGCAACGATCCAAAGTTTTTTTTCCGTTTCGAAAATTAACAAAACGTGACCGTTCTGTTTTAGAAATTTCTATGATCCGTGTGGTCTGCGTGTAAAATTTCAATAAAGATTTGGGTTTAGATTAAATTAAAATAATATCTAAAAATTTTAAAAATATTTTTTTATAGATAATAAGATTAAATTAAAGATTTCGAGTAAAATAATTATTGGTGTTTCAACAAGTACAAGTCTGTAAAAGGCGTCTCATTCTGTAAACAGTATATCCCTTGCATATATATACAAATTGAAATAATAAATTTTAAAAGAATTGGAAATTAAAAGAATTATCATTAATATATTTTGTCATCACTTGATTATTTTTCTTTCAGATTGATGCATCTATATTGGTCATATTATGATAATATTTCATATTTAATAGAAATTTGAAATGGAAGTTTTTAAGAAGCCAATTAATATAAAATAGAAATCAAACTTGTGTATTTTAAATATTTTTTTATCAATTATTTATATAACAAGAAATAAAGAATCGACAGCTAGTCACTTCAATTTAAAAAAAAGGTAAATATATAATCGTAAATCAGCATTTTGTGCATAGCATTATCTTTTAAATAAATTATATTTAACAAAAGTGGCCATCATATGGAAAAAAAATTAGCAGTCAATATTTTTTTAGGCATAGCAATTTTTATATATATTCTGATATTTCAAAAAAGGGATAATTAAATTTGAACAAATAATAATTCATCAACAATTTGATCTTAGAAACTTTTATTAAATATTATGATATTTAAAAAAAAAGTGACCATTACATGAAAAATAGAAAATTGCTCATTATTATTTTGGGTAAAATTTTTTAAAAATATTATGAGATTCAAGTAAAGCGACCATTAGATATAAGCAGATAACCATTCAGCAATTCTTAATATTTAGATTTTTTAAAATTTAATTTGATATTTCGGAAAAGTAACCCCTAGATTGAAGCTGATTATGGTTGATCAATATTATATTTTTTGCAAATAATGATGTTTAACAAAAGCGGTCACATTTTCCGAACAAATTTTCCAATTCCAAATTTTATCTTGTCAGTAAAATGACGGCTTTGCGCAATTGCGCATTCAATAAATAAATGCAATAAAAATAAAATAATTAATTATTCAAGAAATTTATATATAGAAAAAAAGAAAGACAACGAATCATAAATAGCATATATTACTATTTCTTTTACCATTTTTCCTTCGGGCTGTTTCATCAACTTTGATATATTGAGGTGAAAAATCTAATTATAATAAAAATTTAGAAGGAAATTTCTTCGGAAGCTTTCTTTTTCTAAGACTTAATTTTAGTAATCTCTTTTTGCAAACAGATCAACATGGACGTATCGACACTTCAGTTTAATTAAACGTTTACAGATCATCTTCTCAATTCGATATGATTAAAGTTTATTGTTTTAACTTCGATTTAGAATAAATATGCACAAAAGGCATTATTCTTCAATGATTTTTTCAAATGAGGTTTTATCATACGAGAACACGATGTTATTTTGGTTTGAGGTTTTTGAAACCACAAAATGCACGGGCAGAAAGTTGGCGATTCATCGCTTTAGAGGCATCAATTTTTCGCTTTTAGGGTTATTAGAAAATGATACAGAAGATTGACACATTTGGCGACTTATCAAAAACAAAAAGTTAAAACTTGAAGCGTATGTTCACCGTGTACCCGAATCTCCTGTCTGGCTAATAAAGGGCAGGATCATAAGAAATTATCGCTCGAAGAAGCACAGAGAAGAAAATGGGAATGAACGCGAAACAGCGAGGGAAAGTTATCGAAATTTATGATTTTTTTTTTAAATTTCAATTTTCCTAGTTGGCAAAAAGAGTTTGAGCTCGAACGATTTTGAGATGGAGAAAAAACCCATCAATTTTCTAAATGTTGGTGATTACTAAATATGAGTCATGTGAGAATTGATACCACTGTCGGATTGATACCACATGACTTAAAAAATAATATTCTCACATGATAACTTAAAATTTGCGTTAGCAGAATTTTTTTTCTTTTGAAATACGGGAAAATGTTGCAATAGATCTTTATTTACTTTCAAATTATTATATAAAATGCTATTTTTTAAATTTATTTTTCGAATTGAGCTTTTCTATGTACGGTGTTTTCATACTTTGCATATTTACTGATTGGACAAAATAAATATGCATGCGCGATATAAATTGATATTCCTAATCGGAACAAACTTAATGCGCCATTTTTTAATTATAATTCGCAACTTACTAACAAAAAAAAGCATGACGTCACTGCACAACAAAGATGCCATGAGTAAAAAAAGTTAACCACGACAGTGACGTCATATAATTTGATCCAATTCTTTGGAGTTAACTAGATGAACTTCATCTGCATATAACACCCATCAAGTGTCTCGAGAAATTTGAATTTTTGAATCTATTACGGACTTTGTTTTCTGACTAGCAGTCAAGTGCTGGCTGATAGGCGCAGTTATTTTTTTTTATATTTCTATGACGTCATCCGAAGTAATACCTTCTTTATTGACAGGTTTTTAGAAAGTCTGATTTTTTTTCTTTAAAACTATATTGGAAAGGAACAATCCGTACCTTTCTAAATCAAAATTTGTATTTGTTATTCCTAAAATCAGATGTTTCAAATCACATTGAAAAAATACTCTCAGATTTCAAAAAAATATTTAAAATTGGCAATATACAATTGCATCATTCGCAAAAAGACAATTTGTGTGCGTTTCTTTTTTTAATTTCATAATTGGTGGCTGATAAATGTTATAATGAATTTTAATTAATAGATCTTATCATCAGTCTCATAATTGGTAGCTGATGAGTTTTAAATTGGAGCTAATATAAATTGAAATGAAAAATATAATATCCTTCAAATAACATACAATTCCATCATTCGCAATAGAGAATTTCATGAGTTTTATAATTGCAGCTGATATTAACTAATAAACAGAAAATAATGTCATTGAAACAACATAACCTAATATACAACTGCACAATTTGCAATAGACAATTATAGTGAGGTTTCATGAATTTTATAATTGTAGATGATAAATTTTATAATGAGTTTTAATTGATAGATTGAGCTAATGGAAATTGATAATGAAAAGCATAACGCCATTGAAATAATTTAATATACAATTGCATCATTCCCAATAGACAATTATAGTGCAATTTTATGAGTTTTATAATTGGTAGCTAATCAATTTTCTATACGTTTTAATTAATACATTTTATTATGAGTCTTACAATTGGTAGGTAATGCGTCTTATAATTGGAGCTAATGGAAATTCATAGTAAAAAATATAACATTATTCAAATAGCATACAATTTCACCATTCGCAATAGAGAATTTTAGTGTGGTTTAATAATTAATTTCATAAGTTATAAATTAGTTGCTGATATGTTTTATAATTGGAAATGACTGAAACTAAAAATGAAATGTAAACTGATAATGATAAGTATAACGTCCTTCAAATAATATAATAATATTTTTCTTTATGATACATTTTCTTTTGAAATAAATAGCAGAATTTCTGGTTAACCTCTCAGCTATGCATTAGTAATTTTATCTATTTTTTCGAAATCGGAATGATAGTTTTTCTCGTAATCGATCACATATATAATTCAAATTTTTTGCAGTTAGAAAGGAGCTAATAGTTAGAGATTAGTAGAGTGGCTTTAGTTACTAAAACTGGGTACTAAATTGTATCGATATTATTCTTTACGTCTTATAACTATTCTGTTTACTTATAACCCTATCAGACTGTCAGATAATGTGTATAAATTTCTTTCAAAATTTCATAGATAATATAGATTACATGTTAGATTTTATTCTTTTAGCTTAAAGCAGTTTTCAGTTATCGTATTCATGAATAGATAGACATAATTAAAAATTAGAATTTTCGTATTAGAGAAATCTGAAATGTGGTGTATCGTCCACATTTTGAGGCTTGATTTTTTTTCTTTTGGCAATTACAATAATTTGTATTTTTAGAGCACAAAAGAACTGTTAGCTCTGAAATGAAGAAAACTGGAATTTTTTCAAGATTGACACCTCCTTTTTCAAATTGATTAGAATCGATGATTAATTCTTTTATCCATCTCCCATTATTTCAATGGAAATATAACTATTATGTCATTATTAGATGCTATGATGGAAATTTGAAGTAATTATAAGTTTCTAAAACTATTAGTGTAATTTTATTGCAAAAGTTGACATTTAAACTTGCCTTTCAAAATTAATTGCTTGATTTTTCTTTCAATTTTACTTAAATAATAAATTACTTGCAGAAAAATTATTTTCATCACTTAGATATGAAGAAATTCTCAAAGAAATTTGAGAAATTGTTATTTTTCGTAAACATATTAAATTATACCTCTTTGCTCAATATAGGTGTTGCGGAAAGCAACATATGCTATAAAAACGAAATATTTCACCGATACAATAGCTTAAGCAATGTGTATAGAGAAATAAAGAACATATTCTTGTAGATACATCGCCATGAGTCAAATCGATTACCTTTTTCGAACAAAAGGTCGGAAGAAACATTGCCGAGGGAAAATACATTTCATGGCTTCCATACATCAAATAAATTTAAGCTTATGGCCATGAAAATCTGAGAGGAACAATCCTTCAAGCATTGAATAAGTGTATAAAGGTATCCTTTACAGCTCTCAGAAAGAAAAGAAATGGAAAAAATCAAAATCAAAACACTAGACCTCGAATACTGGACCCTAAAAATGTGCCTTAAATTTGCTATTGGATGATACAATTCAGATCCTAAGTCAATATGAATTCTCATAATAGTCAAGACATGGAAAAATTCAAGACAATTTTATTAATCATTCGATTTCGTACAATATCTGAATTCTGATAACGCTTCTTCGCAATTTGACAATTGTATAATCAAGAACAAATTCTAAAACAAGATATAGCTGGTTTCGCAGCATATTTCCGAACAGATTTTAGTGCAGAATTTTTTCGAAATCATAATTTTTATAACGGATTGAATTTGGTTCAATTCCGCAAAGCAAATTAGATCAACACCAATGGAAGTTGGGTTTTGTCTAATACGGATTTGGTCCAAGAAATTCTACCAAATACAATGTAAACCAATGGAAGTTCAGGTTATTATCAACGGTAATACGTTAGAAAATATTAAGTAGCATATGAAGCAGAAATTTCTGACAGTATTGAAGTTTCGTCGGTACTGTAAAATGATCATAACAGATTTAATCATGCCTACTTTCCAATTAACTTTAAAACTTTCGCCCTTAACTGTGGAAATTATTTTTTAAAGTCCCTTAATTACCGTTTTCTAAAGTTATATGATAACGCATATTGAATGCAACACAAAAGTTTCATAGTAAATTTTGTAAAAAAAAATTATTATAAAGCGAATAAGATTTTATTTTTATTAGATATAATAATGTACATCGACTGCGCCAAAATTAAGATTTGGATTGACGAATATGTACATCGAGCGCACTGAACTGGTTAATATGGAAATAACTTCTGG
This sequence comes from Argiope aurantia, assembly GCA_026543865.1. Classification (NCBI taxonomy): domain Eukaryota; kingdom Metazoa; phylum Arthropoda; class Arachnida; order Araneae; family Araneidae; genus Argiope; species Argiope aurantia. The sequence continues at coordinate 107,219 of JAPMOR010068998.1, read as the reverse complement.
ATAATTTAATATAAACAAATGTTGTTCTCCATAGCATAACTGTTTCCAATCAAAGCAATGAATAGCATTTGCAATAATATAATCAAATAATTCGTCTTTTACAAGATTCCTGTGATAATAATATTTTAGAAAATATCACATAGTATATAAAAGACAAATCTCAGTGATTTGGTGCTCTCATCTTTCCGTACCAATTTAAATCTCATATTTTTCCGATTAAAGCAATTTATATAAAATAGCTAAATTTCACAGCTCATTTTTTTTATCTCTTTGAAAAATGAAACATTTTTGCATTAATGAAATGTATTTTCTTACTTTGGAGTTATTAATGAAGTCAGAACCTGGAAGACCAGCTTCGCTCGTCAAATGTTTTTTTTTTGAGAAAATATTTAGATACGAATCACATACTGATTTTTTCAGTTTTACTTACATATAAACTGGTAATTTGAATTAAAAAAATCATAAATGCACTTAATTTAATAAGTTATTCTAATTGGTTAATACAATAATTGCATTATTGCTATTGGATGTGAGCTGAACGCATTCGCATTCGGATGATGACATATAGTGCCATCTCACAAAATTTTGAGGTACCAGTAGGTTATCCTCCTATGCCAACAATACACAAACATTTGCGCGATGGCACTGTATGGCATTGTCAGAATGAGAGCAGACAGAAAAAAGGTTCTAATAGTAAGTTATTAAAAAAGTTTTTTTTTATGTGTGTGTGTGTATAAAATCGCGTTTTTTCAGAAAGGATAAACCTAAAGGATAAATCATATACGATAAACCTAAAAAAAGAAAAACTTTATCTAAATATCAAATCTGATCCTAATTGTTAGAGTCGTTTCCTAGATACACAAAATAAATAAATGTATATAGTACATGCGAGAATTGCTCAATTCAAGTAATAAGATGTCTAATTGAATTGGCGTATGCTGCGCGAAAATGCAGAACAGAAATATCGCCCATCAACACTAGCGAGGTTCAACTGGTCCACCTTACAAATGTCTTTATTGTACGATCTTATTGGAATGGTGATGGAATAGGTTACAGCAAGGTTAACACAGTAACCCAAAAAAAGTCCCAACAGAAGATAATACGTCTGATACTATTTTCCATACCACTGAATATGAAATCACCAAAACAAAACTTTCTACCACAATATTTCCCAAAGTAGAAATAATAACAATAAAAAAATCATCGGCGCCTTTATCAGAAAGAGGCAACAAAGGTGATCTTACTAAACCAGGACTGCATGCTGCCTCAGTAGGTCACCACCTATAATAAACCCGTAGAACTTCCCGACCTTGTGTCGTTTGGGTATATTTGTCTTAGCAGGCGACCCAAAAGAGGTCGAATGAAGCATATTCTTCAAAAAAGATACTCTTTTGTAAGCGGGATCATCGACCTAAGTGGGGTGACAATTCTTCGTCAGAAGTTTGATTGACGCCCAGTCGTTGAGAAAAGGCACCCGGCGGAGTTGAGAATCTTGCCAGTTATTCGCTGGATCGTTATAAGGTTTTTGGCGATTGCCGATGACGGCTTCAGAAGTTCTGCGTTTTTCGGCAATGCAGAAATTTCGACGCTTGTATGCAGAAAGAAATGCTGCCTGAGGTTGCTGCATATGATTAAAAGGTGAGAATTGTGGAAATACTATTTTTTATTATTATTCACCCTTGCTCTTTGTTATGTAAATCTTTTATGACCTGTTTCTTTCCTTGTATTTGGTTGGTGGAATGTTATTTCGAGTTTTTCTCCGATGAAATTTTTTTTTTTCACCAGTATGTTCTGGATTTTGTTTCGGTGAAAGTTTTGATGGTTACATAAGTTCCGAAAAATATTTTTTTTTTCCATCTAAACTGATACTTTTATATAACATTAAATATTTCACCGAAATTGGGATTATTATAAATCATTCTTTCTATTTAAAACATTCAATAGACCTCCGTTTAAAAAAGTAAATTCATTTTTGTAGTTTAATTAAATCCTGTGAAACAACGTAATTCAAGTAATAATTCAGTAAAATTCATAGAAATATTTAAACTCGAATTGGAAACTATTACAATTATTTTACTGATAATTTTATTATGATAATTTAGTTATTCACTGAGAAACCATTAAATCCCACATTTAAGTGATAAAGCAACTACAGAAAATTTCAAATTTAAAGCATTAGAGGCAAAAAAATTATCCTTAAATTTCAAAAGTCTTGTCAGAAGAATCACAACTTCATAATATTTTTGCCTTGATTCGTCTAACGTGTCTTCGTCTGGTAGAATTGCATCAGTCGTTGCATTCTACTTATTTAAATGAATTAACGTATAGAATACCATATGGAAACCATTAATAATTAAATTTTGATTAACTAAAAATTAACCAAAATTTTGCTCTTTTTCCTTTTATAATGTTGGAGAAAAATTATCCCACCAGAAAATTTATATATCTTAAATTTCAAAATTTTAGCTTTTCTATTGTCACAATTTTATTTCCATGCAATTTATCGACTTTTCCAATTTTAATAGGTAATTGAAAAGATGCTGGCGATTTTGAAATACGGTAGCAACAGTGAAACTTTAATTCCTACCATTATTTTTAGATATTTCTATTTTACTATTGAAAAAATATTTTGGAAATATTGTTTTATTAGTTTTAAAATAATTATAAAATTTATTTTTTAAAAATAAAACACAGATATTAAAAGGCTTCTGCGTACTATAAAATTTTAAATAAAATGAGTAAGCAAATAAATAAAATAAGTAATTTTCACTAAGATAAATTAGCTAATGTATAAAATGAGTAAGCATAAGTAAATAAATAAGCTTTTGTATTAAGAAAAGGCATTTATTTAAGGATCCATTGGGATTCCATCGAAGGTGAACATTAAATAGATTCTAGTTTCTTGTGTATGAAAAAATATATACTTTTCAATAAGATAAGTAAGATAATGTATAAATTGAGTAAGCATAAGTAAGTTTGCTCACAAATATGGAGGTATCAACATAATTTGAATGAATTTTTCTGTGATAATTAAACTGTAAGTTTGTCTTTAAAAAAATTCTTCCTAAAAAAAGCTGGTAACTAGGCTCCTAATAGGATTCAAAATATAATTGTATATGCATATATTAATGCATGCTTTTTCCAGCATCAATTCAGAAAGATTGGACAATTTTGATGGAAACTTGTTACATAGGTTACTCAATGGAGGACTAAAAACTTTATAAGGTTAAATCAACCTTCGTCTGCTTAGTGGAAGATCCATACCAAAAATTACTTTAATGTATATACTCATCTGATTAGCAGTATAGTGAAAATTAATCTTCTTCTCGAATGACTTCTTAAATTGACAATAAAACCCGAACTCTAATCACACCCTACTGGTTTGCATGGTGGTCATGGATATATAGAATTTGGTATGTAATTTTGGGGCTTCAATTGTAATTCTGTGTTAAATTTTCGTTTCAGTCGGTTTAAAACAAAGCATAGAAAACACAATTTCGATTTTCGGACAACTATTGCTATATACAAGTGGTCGAAAAAATCGCCAACGATCACAAAATATATTCATTAAAAATGCTAAGTTCACGTCAATATTTCATAAATCTTACTCGCTATTGCCAAGCAAGATACTCGAGACCTTACCCAGGATCCAACGTTTAAAGAGGAGAGAGACGAATGCCATTTTTATTCGAGAGTATGCGGGAAAGTTTAGGAGAGACCACTTCTAATAGTTTTCTTGAATTTTAATAATTTCTCAATTTTTTTGAAAGCTTAGTTATGGTTTTTTATTCTATAAAGCCATTCAAACACTTATTTTCGCTAATTTTTTTAATTAATATTTTTTTTAATATTGTTTTTCTTAAGCACAAGCCAATGTAGAATTTTCACTTCCTGTTTCATTTTGTATAGCATTCACTTTTTAATTTGTATACACAATTATTTGTCCCATAATTATTATATTAAAATCATTTTTAACCTTATTAAATTAATGCAATCCGTATTAATGGTTTTACAGCCAGGAAAGCCAATATTTCTGACAAACAATCCGTTTATCAAGGGCGGTTAGTGCTATATCTGACAAATTTATAAAACGCTCTATTTATAAAGCGCTGTGAATCCAATAGAGTTTTGAAAGGAAATGAACAAGAATTGCAGATACACTGATAGTCTTTCATAAGCCACATAAGAAAATTTATGTTAAAATAAATTTTTAAAACTTAGTCATTAAAATACTTTATAGGAACAAAAAAAAAGGGTGTAACATACAAGATCTTAAGCAAATGAAACTGCAATTTATTTATATTTATGACTGGAATTTGATATGTGGTTTTTAACATCAAAATAGTCTACAATTTAAGAAGATTGAAACAATGCGATTATTTAATTGAAGCAATTGAAAAGATTCAACTATATTACAAAGAGTGTTCAAATGAAAAGGTACGAAACGACGCTGTGGATATAATTGAAATCTTTATTCAAAGTATACATTATAGGCCAGAGCACAACGACGCCCATTGACTAACGAGTCGAAGGAATCCTTGTTCCCAGAATTCCTGTGACCTTGACTAGGACCGAGTTGAAGCGCTTCCCTTTCAGATGTTTTTTCAGGGAACCAAACACATGAAAATCGCAGGGCGACATGTCCGGATTGTAGGGTGGATGGTCTAGCTACTCCCACTTGAACTTGGCCAGTGTGACCTTGGAGACGTGCGGACGTGCGTTATCATGGAGCAGAACCACACTCTCTGTGAGTAGCCCCGGTTTTTTGTTCTTGATGGACTTGCGTAGTTTTCGGAATGTCTCATAGTACACATCGAAGTTAATGGTTCTTCTGTGCTCGAGGAATTCAACAAGTAGAGGACCTTGGTCGGCGAAATCAAGGACGCTGTGAAGGACTGGGTCTCGTCACGGCCACAGGAATTCTGGGAACAAGGAATCCTTTCGCTCGTTAATCAATGGGATCGTTGTGCTCAGGCCTACTGTGTATACTTTGAATAAAGTCTTCATTTATATCCACAGCGTCGTTTCGTACCTTTACATTGAACACCTCTTGTAGAAAGAATAATTTTTAAATGATATTAACTCCTCAATGACAGAAACGCCCATGTTTTAAACCAAGACCATAATACACATTTAACTTCTTAATTACTTTTCAGTTTATCAGGTTTTGACCTATGAGATAAACGAAATCCAACGAAATCCTAATGGATAAATCCAATCAATTAGTATCTCAATTCAAACGCTCTATTGACTCAATAAAATAATTATTTCAACAAAATCTGTACATTTTAATGTAAGTGATTTGTTTATGTGTTATTTTACACAAATTTTCAGATTTTATCGGATTTTAATAAAAATTGGCACGTTGTGCTCTTCAAGACGAGAGAAACATTATGGTAAACTTTTTGAATTCCAAAAGTCGATTAAAATATAATTCAATAAAAAACTAAACTAGTTTTTTTTCCAACTATATCTTCCAAAATTATTATCTCATAGGAACTATTTTTGCATTTTTATAGAATTAAATTGTGTTACCTTTTTAACGATTCTAATTTCAATTTCGTACAATTTTTTTTTCCGAATTTGATAATTTTTGAAAATTTTATGAGATGTACAATTTGTATCAATGTTTTCATTTCTTCATAGTAAAATTTCAAACCAATTATATTTTTAAACCAAATTTTTTAATCTCGTACTTTTGTCACTGCTAAATTAAAATAAAAAGTTTTTTGGACATTTACACAGAAATAGCTTTCACTTCCATTTTTATTTCACAATCCTGAATACATTTTTTAATATGCACGCTCGGTAATATTATGAATGGAATCTATCTACTATAAATTTGTTAGTATTATAAAATAACAAGGTGAAACTTTTTTAAAAAATGCGTTTCATTTTAATAATTTAACAGTCAGGAAAGCAATATTCTGCACAAACTAGGTCATCAAAAGTAACTGGCATTATACATAAATTACCAACAGTTTTTTTTTTTTTTAAATAGATATGTTTCCCTAAATTATAATAAATTTGCAAAGTCTGAAATTAATTTTTACAAATTGAAACATTTGTTTTAAAAACTGATATGGAGATTTAGCAAAACTTTTTTAAAATGGGAAAAGACTTTCATTTTGTACAAATTCAAATAATAAATTCAGGCAATATATTCATAGTGACACAGTATTAATGATACCACGAATATAAATCAATTATTATGACAGTCATAATTAATAATTTCTAATTATAGTTTATTTAACTGTTAAAATATTCTTGAGATAACTGAAATATGAATTTCCTTATATGCTTTTTATTTAGGCCGTGTCGGGATTTCGTCTGCTGGAACAGACCTGACGAGATTACGTTCGGATACCTAATCAATAACGTACTGATCTTCTACAGACTTTATGGAATTAAATAACACTCAATGTAAAATGCACTTACGGAAGGGAACCTTCTATCAAAAAGTTGGAAGGCGAAGGTAGGTGTGCTTCAGATTTCTGTCTATATATTTCGCCGTATGTTAATGGATTTCCAGGGAATCGAAAGTCGAATCTATGATTTTACAGTCTCGATTGTGAAATTCTATCATAATTTCAGTGGATTAAAAGTAACAGAATTTAATCATATATAACAGTAGTCTTATCAGCAAATAAGCATCTCATGGATAGCAGATATAAGAAAACATTCGATATAAAACTTCTTCGTTATGAAGTGACAATTATTCTTCTAATTTGAACAATGTTTCTAGTTGTAATAGCAAGGAGTTATAGGGAAATAAAAATTTCTACACCGGCATTTTCTTCCTTTTTGAAATGAATAACTCGTATACGATTATATACAAGATTTTCATCCTCTTATCCTTTTTTTTTTCAACATTCATAGTGGTTCCAAATTACTTGAGTTATTTTATTCACAATTTAGCACGAGAAAAAGTGTTATATCTTTATTAATATTAAAGATAAGGTATTGTTTATAATTATATCTTTAAGGCATTAATATTAAAGATAAGTTAAGATAAAGTATTGTTAAATGCATTAACGAAAAAAAAAAGCTTTTAATAGTTTCGATTGCGAATAGTAGGATTGTTAGGCACTGTAGCAAGGATTGTTAGAAGCGAAGTTCGTTACCGCTTCTAATAATAAAGATGAATGTGTGTGTGTGTGTGTGTGTGTGTGTGTGTGTGTGTGTGTGCGCGTGCGTGCATGTAATGGTGCTCTATAACCAGACCGTTTGAATTACAGCTACAAAATTTCACACATAAATATATCCTGGAAAGTGTGAATGTGCACTTCGTAGCGATATTTTTAAAATTTTAATTAATTAAACATCATGCCTCATTTTTTGGGGTTTTCCACAATAACTTCCAATACTATTATTTCTCAGAAATGAATTTCACGTCATTTCAGAAGTTAAGAAAACGATATTTTTAATGATGCAAATTTAGAAATCGTCCAAAAATTTCTAGATTTTTTTTGCCTTATTTCCAACAATAAATAACACTGCTGCTCTGAAATTCACATCGTTTTCACTGTTTCATTAAATATTGAACTTCTTTAAAGGATTTTCTTTCTGTGCTGAAAACTAAACATATACAGTTTCAAGACAGATTAAAAAAAAAATATGAAATTACAATAACGCGAAAGCCAGAAGATCGACGAACCGAAAATTTATATTCCTAATTGCACTGTGATATCATGGAACTGGTGCCCATTAGAAAAATTCATTTATAAAGGAATAAAGCATACGTAAGTTAAAATAATACCTTTAAAACAATACAACTTTAACAATTAGCAATTTGATGGAATCATGGTCATGAAGTTTTACTTAAACTGGTTTAATTGAAATTAAATATACCATTATCTCTGACTATATGAGTTTCTAAGAATAATCATTACAGAAGATGTACAAAAAGGCTCCTGGAATCACGACAAGAAAATCATAGCAGTAAGTAGTTTTTATAAAAGAAACTGCCTAAAAGTGAAACAAAAAATAAAGATACTGCAGTTGACATGCACATTTACGTTTGTCACATTGCTGGTATATCAAGTAAATTGATTTTACTGCAACAATTTAAAGCTATTTCTGCCAAACGAATTGCAAACATATCGTCAGCGTAATACTGAAGCAGTGTGAAAACCAATTATAGCAAGAGCTAAATACTATATTAGTTTAATTTAAGGTATGAAGAATGTGAATGATAAGGATTAAAATGAAAGAATAATTTTGAAAAGATTGCACATCAAATGATATTATACAATCTGTCAAGTTCACTTATAATATTTCTTCCTAAACTCAAAAAAAACAAACAACCAAAATAAATATAAAAAAAACTATAAAAAAAAATTTAAATTTAAATAGCAAAACAGAATTTAATTTTTAAACTAGCATAAATAATAATTTTCGATATTTAAATATTTTAGTAATAGAAATAACAATTTCATTAAATAGAGTAATTATTTTTAATAACTATTTAAATTTTATAATTCTTATTAAAAAGTAATTTTGATGAATAAAAAATATACAGAAAAACTGCCATTCACATCTTATATGTTTAGTTTTTAAAAAGTTTGAAAAATTATTGCTATTTTAATCAATGACATTATATAGTAATTAATTCCTCCAGTGGGTGAAAGGCTTCAAAAATTATTCACTTAGTATCATTCAGGTCATAATGTAAGGGAAAATAACTTTTAAAAAAACAATTTTAAAATCTATTTAAAAAAATTTTTTTTAACTATTTTAGAATTAACTAAAAAAAATTGAAATAATGTTCAGTTAATCAAAAATTCAAATGATGGTGGAAAATTTTTGAATTGCTGACAGATACCAATTTAAAGCATTCGAATTAGTTAAATTCTATTATTCATTATTAGTTATTCTATTATGTTTTCTAAATAACTTGGAAGGAATTTGTGACTATTATGTACGACAAATTTAACACCTATTTCAGGTATCTCAATTTTCCTTCACGTCAATTGAAATAAATATTCATTTTTATGCAGAAATTTAAAAAATCGTGACTTATGTATCCTTCCACGGAAACATCCATCCGATGCTGATGTGCAACATTTTGAATTCGCAAAAGATTTTTTTGCATGCACATTCCAGTAAACTCGTTTCTTTTTTTTTTTTTTAAGTATGATTCATTTCAACGAAAATGGGCGAAATCCGTAAAAGGTTCCGACGTCAAAGAAAAGAATAAACGATCCAGTGAAAAATGGAGAAAAGTAAATAAAGACAAAAAGCGTAGGAGTCGTTTAACTTGAAGAAAAACTGACGCAGACACTTAACACCTATATTGATAATATTTATCAATTTCTCAACGAGCTGTTCGACAACGAAATTAATCAAGGCGATTCAAAAAGCGTGCAGTTGAAATGTGACAGAAAATGTTGAATAGGGAAAAAATTGAACACAAAATAATAAATTAGTTTTGTAACTCAATTTGTCACGATAGTCAAAAAATTTCAAATATAATTTAAGAATTTTTAGCATTTTAATTTCTAAACCGCGTGGAACAAATTAGTTACACAATTGTATAAATTAAATAATTTGCCAAATACTACTTCATTATTTGATACCAGTTCGCTGCTCAATTGTAGTCAATAGTCATTGGTTCTCAGATAAATAACCCAAAATTCTGGGATACAATATTACCAAATTAATCTAAAATTTTCGAATGCCTATCCGCAAATATAGAATATAATATTCCCAAAATAAATCTAAATTTAAATTTAAGTTCAGGATGAATATTCTCCAAAATTATCAATTTCTGAAATGCAGTGTGTCTGTTCTTTATCTTTCTTTTCTTATACTCATGACGATACAGACATAAAATTGCGAAGATAAATAAAGATGTTGCATGTGATTTTATGAAATTCATTTCGTTATACAGTTGTAACAAAATGTTCATCAAGAATACCATGGAAGTATCTTTATATAAATGCGTACATTCACCACGCTTCATTTGATAACGTAAACAAGATTCCAAACAAATATGGTAATAGCAGATTTCGTAACGGAAATTTTCAGGGCTTTCACAACGGACACGAGTATAAAAAAACATCTCTCTATTTCATAACTTTATAATCATCTGACATTTTATTTTCAAATATAATTAAATAATTGCACACAATAAACCAATTACTTTTGCATAGTTAGCTTTGTATATTTAACATTAGAAAAAAGTATTGTTACTTGATATTGCTGTATTTCTAAATATATTTCGACTTAATTTGTACGATTCAAACCATGAAAGGTGATCATTTAAAGGAACAATACAATTTCTAAGTTATTTATATTTCATTTAAAAAAGGGGGGTAATAAGATTTTTTTTGCAATCAAGCAAGTGTTCCATTCATAGTACATCAAATAGCGCTTTGGACGGTTCCATGGAATAACATGTTGTACCTTGGATGATTGTTAAAAGCTAAATATGATTATTGTTATTAGCAATTTTGTCAATTTGGGTAGTTAAAAGAATTTTTTTCTTTTACAAATAGAGTTGTTTAAGAAAGTATAAAAACGATCTGAGTATAATAAATTGGATTAGTTGATATGTTTTGAAATCCAATACGATAATTCATAAGAGTCTTGTTGTATTTTAGAATATTCTGAGAGACAACATCTTATTTATCTCTTCATTAATGTGCCTTCATGGCAAAAGAAGTACAAAACACATTTTGTGATAATTAGCGCATTTCCAATAATTTATTTGAAGGTAAAGCACATTTTAAAGTTTAATTCAAACCTTCCCATTAAACACAGACAACAGCAGTAAAAATATAAAATCCAAGTGCTGAAGACAAAATATTATAAACCCCATATATAAACCATATATATAAACCATAAACCCATAACTAAAATATATATAAACCATAAAATAGTTCATTTTTTTAACAATAACAGTAAAACTTGCAAAACCAACACCAAGCTTCCAGAACTGCTCTCTAAGCGGCTAGATGAATATGTCGTTTTTGTTCAATATCGACATACGAATTACTCTCTCATACATTAAAACAGTCTGCCCCATAATATAACACTATAGGAGAATTTGTTCAAATTCGTCAGATATTATGCTCATCAAATAAGAATTTTTTTTTCTTTTTCTAAATTTAAAAATGATTGTTTCATGACAATATGAAGAGTTGCTGTAATTTGGAAACCTGTTTTTTTTTCCCTTCAGTTTCTATTGTATTCTTTTGTAATAAATTTTGGAATTTCGATTTATGAGATGTAAAGATACTTTTTATTTAAGTGTTATAACAGATTTTTTTTTAATATTTTACATTTGCTACTTCGACTAAATTGTTCAAATCTAAAGTTTCAAATTAAATGGTGTCATGACAAAGATAGAAACAATAATATCTCCAATGAGAAATTACCTCAAATTTTTTCAGTTCTAAAGTTCTATAATTCCTTATATCTTAATAAGTATTTTCATTATTAATTAGAACAATAATAAAAGAAATTTCCAGTCTTACACTAATCAGAATTGTTACTAGATTATTTATTAGTTCAGCAATTTTTATTAGATTGAGCCAAACAGTTCACAAAATAATAAAAACGGAAGTTCGAACTCGAATTTTGAGTTTTGGCATTGCATTATTTAGAATTGTTTTAAATTCCTGATACTATATGGAGTCATTTCTCTAATAATCGGAATAGAAATAAACATCATTTCCTTATTTTGCATTAGTTAGAGTTTTATTCCGAATTATATTTTCTTTTATTTGGGCTTGATAAAATGTAACTTCTCTCATTTTAAATTACAGCCAGTCACCCCGTTACCACAAAACTAAGCCGTATAAACAGGGATTATTGCGACTGGCTGCTATGTTCATTAACTATCCATCATTTGCATAAGAAAAAAACGGCCAACGAAAGTTCAAAGAATCTTCAAACGGTTGATATAAGACTAGAATTCTTTTCCACCATTTTTTAATGTATTTAAATTTTCCGGGTATTTTAATATTTTGTTAAAATTATCACTATCCATAATGAGTCTTCCTCTAATTTCTTTGAGTTCTGTACATTCTGTTATATAGTGCTGGACCCAGTCTATTCCCCCACATATACATGTGTTGTCTTGCATCCTTCCGAGTCCGTAGAAGTGTTCAGGAAATCTTCCATGCTCTGATATAGCTTGCACTAGCATCGGGCGAAATATTCTTTTTAAAATTTTTTGATTCTGGTATGAATTCATATGCTTTGCGTCCTTTGAACAACATTATCCATTCATTCTGCCATACATAGTCATCTCTCTTCTAATTTCCTTTTTTAACATTTTGAGAATTACAAATAAAAGGCAACAAGGTATTTTCTAACAGAAAATTCTTCCAAATTTATTCGCGGGCATTGAACTAAAATCTAAAAGTTTAATCGCCGTACAAAACGGAACAATTGTAGTTTAATAATGCCCCTTTGAACACGCTTTCTCATAATTTTCTCCCTTATTTTATGATTCAACATTTAATCATATTTTGATTTGAAATGCTTTTCTTCCGTTATCCTACCGTATCCTTTATAAGTTCAATTTCATTAGTCTAGGTCTTTAATTTATTACAAATAACGCAAAAATTTATTTTTTCCTTAAAAAAAACCTCAGTAACTCTTAAACAGTTAAAGTAAAACTCCACCCACAAGGTAACTTTTAATATTTTCCTATTGTGTTTGCATGGAATGATGAACAGTAACACCCTAAAAGAAAGAATTAAACTTATATAAGAAATCAGATAAGCATTTTAACAAACAATCAAGAAACAGGTTTCAGAGGCGTTATTGGGAATTACAACAATTGTATAAATTTTAGAAATTTAAACATCAAAGATAGGTTTGGCCTTCGAAATACACTTATCACAATTGAATCTATAGGAATTGTAATATTCGACAATCAAAAGGAAGTAATCCATTTTCGAAAATTTAATTTCTCTAATGAAAATAGATGATGGGTGGAAATGTCATGTAACAATCGTGGGTTTGTTCTTTAGTTTCAATTAAATTTAAAGTTTTAAACAAAAATAAAAAATAAAATTACAATTTGATTATTGAGGTTAAATCGTGTTTAATCTGAAATTGACAAAAAATTAAAATGGATATCCCTCTATTGAAATCTTAAGTAGTTCACAAATTTTTAAATGGACAAGTTAAGTTTTTAATTTCACAAAACTAACTTTTTAAATTAAGTAATTTTCATGTTCTTTAAGAATTTAATTTTTTTTAAAGATGTTTAAGTTTATAAATTTGTACTACTTATACTAATGTAGCTGTTTTCTATTTCAACTTAACACAATATTAGAATAAACGTTCAATAAACCATGCTGATTTTCATTTCATTTTTAATATAGGATCACCGGTCTGAAAATATTCAAAAATAATGATTTAAACCAGGGCTGTGCATTAAGTCGTTCGCGATTGACCGATGCAAGACTACGCCATTTTAAGGTGACAACCTTTACTAATACCTAGGTCGCGCATGCTAAAAAAACATTTATGGTACATTGTATTATCTTTATCTCTTGAGAAAAACGAAGTTTTTCTCCTTCAGAATGGTATAATTTTAAAAGCAAGTTGTTCAGGACCTAAAAATAACTTTTGGAATCTAATAGACATATCCTAATTTTAGTATAAATTAACATCGTTCTTTGATTCTACCTACCTGAGAAAATCTGCATTTTCAACGGTAAATATAATTACGACAACATATTGTTCCTGTATACCAAGATATTAGCGGACAGTATATAGCTGAAGTCTTCTACTAAGTAGAACTACAAGAGTAAACTTTAGATAAAAATGAATTATTTTTTAAATGTATTTTGAATTTTTCAAAATTAAATGCATCATTTGATATTACTATATTTCTGGAAATTATTATTATGTAGCTAAGTACAATTTCCGTATTTATTATTAAGTTGTAATAAATATTGTAGATCACCACTGGTAGATCGCTACACTTTGAAAAAATTAGAAATATCCCGTATTCTGAAAAAGTCTGCCCACCTTTGATTTAAACTGACAAAACCACACGAGTTTAAATATGAAAGATTTGCCCATGGAAAGAGTATTGCTCCAAGTTTTTTTAATCAATTTTCTATGAATGACACACTTGCGAACTGACCACTGCTGCTGTTGATCGCTCTTCGCAGCAGTCTCATTGTAACGTTAATCGTATGTTAATGGTTACTAATGTTAAAAGCATTAATCACTATTTCTGTTTGAATAATAGAACATAGTGAATAAAATTGCTGTTCCGTATCGCAAAAATTGTAACTAGTTGTTTGAAAGCTTTGCTCCAGAATGAAAGATAATATATTGAACATTTATATTGTCTTATTGCATACATCGCTTTATTAAATGCATAGCCATCTAGTAGTTTAAAATATGTTACGAACAAGTTATGGCTTTGTTTTTAAGCTTTCTATACAAACAGTATCTTTCTGCTGTCATTCATTAGAATTATTCGTAAATTTTTTTTCTGGCTTTTGAATATCCTTGTATGTGTATTTTAATTTCAAAAAATGCTTTTTCCAAATGTCAAATTTAACAAATTATTTATAATAAAATATTTTTCAAAAAACTGAATTCTTTTGATGAGAGTTTTTTGCAAATCTATTTTCTGACATACTACTGAAAAAAAAATATCAAAAATTAAAACGTATTTTAATTTCTATTCCAAAATTTCAGTGTACGACGATGTTCCGGGTTTAAAAAATGTGTCTTTATTTGATTTTTTAAAAAATTCTGATAAATAACTATTACATATAGTAGCAATAATATACACAGAAAGAATGTGCTTAATATCATTACAACGCATATATGTAGAAATGCGGTTACTAAAGCGATGAAATATGTTAAAATTAATTTAAAATTATTTAGAAAAATTAATTTAAATTAGAGGCAAAATTGTACGGAATTAAAATTAATATTGCTGAAAACTAAAATTAATATTGCTGAAGTATTGCAAAAATAGCTTTTGTGATGTAATATTTTGTAGCTATTGTGGAAAAAATTTTATTGCATTTATTAATTTTTAATATTTTTTCTTGAAATTTTTTTTATTGTGCACTTATTATCCAAATAATAAATGATGAATTCCAACTGTTCGAACGAAACCTGTCTCGAATTTCAACGATTCTTTTTCATTTCATTATCTCGTAATGTAGTTTAAAGACCGTATGTCTATCTGTGAAAAGTATATTGAAATATTCTGTGATAAGAGAGCAGAATTTACAAAGCATTTCTTCTCATCTGTACTATCATATTCTATACCGTAATTTATTCAGCATACAATTCCAAGGAAACATCGAATTCTATATATTGTAACAAAAGCATCCATTTCGATGGGAAGTGCAATTAAAGATTAACTAATGCGAAAAAAATATTTTTCACAGAATCATTTTTCATATACAAGGTGGTTATAATTAAACTTCCTCTATAAACAGCATCCTACAATGCAAATGGATAAACGGATTGTAACAAAATTTGGTATATAGACTATACACGAGATGCGCATAAGGAATTTCGAGAAAAAAATATTAGTTCCAAAATGTCCACTAGAGGGAGTTTTTTCAGAAAAATATTAAATTTAACACAATAAACGACCAAAACAGAATACAGAAATAATATTAACATTTATTGACTAGTTTCTGATCACCTTGTCATCGAAGCACATTAAGTAAAAGTAAGGAAAAAATAACAGTACGCTGTTTGAGAAAGAAACAGTTCAGTTTGCAGAAACAGGAACAGATTAGGACGAAATTGCACAAGAGGAGCAGTTGTTAATCGTGTCCAGAACGATATAGGGAATTGCGCTCCATGTGTCCACCCTCATTCACCTGTAAAATTTCAAGTCGATGGACAATGTGTTCAACAGTTGTGATGTTTCGCACAGGAAGCGTTATGGAGTTTCCAGTTTTTCCCGGTTTTTCATTTTATTACTCATAATTCTTGTTCAGGATTGTTGATATTGTTTCTGTATTCCGGTTTGGTCGTGCATTGTGTTCAATTTGATGTTTTTCCAGAAACGCCGCCACCTGGTGGACATTTTGGAACTAATTTTTTTTTCTCGAAATTCCTTGTGCGCATCTCCTGTATAGTCTATATACCAAATTTCGTTACAATCCGCTCAATTGTTTGCGTTGTAGGATGCTGTTTATAGGGGAAGTTTAATTATAACCACCCTGTACTTGTAATCTGTGAGTTATCATTTTCTAATTAGATGGTTAGAATGTTATACCAGCATATTACTTTCTAATGATCTGGTATAAATGTCGTGCCACTTACATAAGAATTTCATCTATGCGGAAGCAATCAATGGAAAGCCAGTATCAATTTGTAGATTGCTTTGTTTCCCTATTATGCTATTTCACAAAATATGTGTTGGCATATTTATAGCTAACGAGGAAAAGTAAAAGCAGGTTTGATTTGCTTTTTATTAAAAAAAAACCAATACGCGGTCAAAAGAGACGGCATATTTCATCTCCCCTGACTTTATTGCTTTTCCCTGTCATTTTGCATATGTAGATTTTCGTAGTTTGAATTTATAAATTAAAATTTATTTTATAGATATTGAGATATGAAATACGAAATTTGATTTAAAAACATCAAGAATCCTTTATCTTGTATAATATTTTGCGGTATACTTATTGAAGCGATATATGATTTTTTTAAACAGTACGAGCCATTTAATTAAATAATATAAAAATTAAGCAGCCAAAAAAAAAATTGGAAGAAGTATTTTCCTAAATATATCCGAAATCGCTTTCTGAAAATGAATGTTGATGCCTCTCAAAACGCCTTACCTCATATGACTCTTGTAAAATGTAAGCTAAAGATTATAAAAATATTGAAAACTTTGATACAATGTTAATAAAAAAACTTCTCTTGATTTTTTAAATTCTTGTTTTCTTTTAAGAATAATGAATAATTCTTTCCATTAAAATAATTTCAACAAATTAATTATATTCTCGATAACAAAATTTAAATAGAGAGGAATTTGTCTTATACGAAAATGAAAAGGCCAAATAAGAATTGTAATTAAGAAAAAGTGAAAATTGAGTGTAACGGGAGAAAACGATAAATTTTAACATTAAGACAGTAATAAAGATTTATTTTAAACATTTTAAAAACCAAAATTTTTTTAAACAACCCCAGCAGCCTTTTTCTTACAAATGATATGAAAATATCAATTTAATAACTGATATTATCATATCAATTATTTTTTCAGACTTGTGGAAATTGAATATAATAACTGCAACTACATTGCTTAATAAATTAATGTAAACACCTAAATATATAATGAAATAAATACAATAAATTACATCAGGTGCTTCTAGGAACGATGGACAGAAAATTCTAATATCTTCCCAAAAGAGATGATTGAGTAATCAAAAATAAACTCTGGGATCCTCATAGATGAGTTTATATTTTGCAGGAATTAATCAAACATTTTATATAGTAAGAATGAGTAATTTTAATAAATATAGGGATAATATAATTGAATATTACAGATAATTTTAAAAATAGTAATTTTAATTAAAAAAATCTTAATACGCAAATGGCATTTTGAATTCAAAATAAAATAATGAATAACAATCGTGTTCAAATTTTTTATGGTTATATTTATATCCTGGCAAATTATCTGTAAATTGATTCATGTATAACAGAAGCCATACAAAACGATCTACAAGACAGACCATTTGAAATAGTGCTACTAAATTTTTTAAATGGACAAGTTAAGTTTTTAAGTTAACAAAACTAACTTTGTAAATTAAGTAATTCATATTTTTTAAGAATTAAATTTATTTAAAGATGTTTAAGTTCATAAATTTGTACTACTTATACTAATTTACTGTTTTCTTTTTCAACTTAGTACAATATCAGAATAAACGTTCAATAAACCATGCTGATTTTCATTTCATTTTTAATATAGGATGACCGGTCTGAAAATATTCACAAATAATGATTTAAACCAGGGTGAAACTTCTAAAAGAGAAACGTAAAAATGGAAAATGGGTCTTTTTACAAATTTATATTAGTTTTTTTTTTTGTGATAAATCAAGTGAAATTTTAAACTTTTTTTCTTAACAACATCGAAACATGTTGTTGCACGAAAACCATTTTTACACTCCTATAAAATTATAAAATACACTTTTCAAGGATATCAATTATGTTTCTTCTCAATAATATTGTTTTAGTAATGAATATTTTTCTTTAGTAATAAATTAAAAAAAAATAATTTTAAGTACATTTTACAACCTTACTTTTCACTGTTTTAGTTACTAGATTTATAATTACACGCACTGCTACGAAAGTATGCATATTTCTGTGTGCACATTATTTCTATTATATAATTAAAATAATTTAAAAAAAAATAAAGATAGATGAATCATTTCTTAAATTATCATGTTGTGATGTTTCAGATTAGAGGTTCAAATCTCCAATAGCTTCTTTCCTGTTATATCCACAATATTTTTAAAACTTTCTTTTAATTATATTCATGATAAGGTGCTCACAAAAAATGTATTTATTTCGCTCATTTTGGAAATCATACAAAACTAGGTTTATAACATGTAATTACAATTACATTTGGCTATGGGATAAGCAACTTGAATTATTCATTTTTTTCACCGCTAAAATGTTAGAAAAGTATCCAAAA
Source organism: Argiope aurantia (assembly GCA_026543865.1). Classification (NCBI taxonomy): domain Eukaryota; kingdom Metazoa; phylum Arthropoda; class Arachnida; order Araneae; family Araneidae; genus Argiope; species Argiope aurantia. Next base: position 88,567 of record JAPMOR010068998.1, on the reverse strand, counting down.
TTAAATTTTCCCCTGAAGAATATTTGTTTTTCATTTGTTGAGTTTTTTTTTATCGGAGACAACCTCAAAAATTAATAATTGAAAAAAAAATTTCCCACTTTTTTGTATACAAAATCTAATAATCGTCAAAAAATTCGAACTCGAGATTTTAACAAATCTTTACGTTTTATACCTCCCTGGGTTTGAAAAACACATTTTTGGAAAATGTCCGTCTGTCTGTGACAAAGATAACTTCAAAACGCTGTGAGCTAGACAGTTGAAATTTGGTATACCCTTCTTTACACCAAATTTCCAGATTTCTATCAAAGTTTGAGTAAAACATCTTCATAGGAAGTCCGGCTGTTCGAAACTAGATTAATACGATGATTACAATCGAGAGTTATATAGAAATATTTCAAATTTTGAGCCAAATTCAACAACGAATTATCTGTCTGTCGCTCTGTATTTTCAAAAAAATGTAAAGGGGATAATTCAAAAATGCAGTGATTTAAATATGTCAAATTTGGTATGGGATTTTGTAATTACCAGTGTAGATTCATGTCAATTTTTTTGTTTCAATCGGTTGAGAAAAAACAAAAAACAAATGTCTAAAAAACACATTCGATTTTTGGTTACTATTAATGCATGTCAAGGATTCATCTCCAAATAATTCACCAAGATTGATACGACAAATTCTGTAAAGATATTAAATTCACACCAAAAGTTAATATTTCGTAACTGTTCAATGCCAGTACCAGGTACGACATTTTCTGGCATAACAAGTGTATTAGAGAGTATGCGAGAAAGTTTTGAAGAGACCGCTCCCTCTGGTTTTATATAAAAGCGAGACATTCTCATTTTCTTGACTGAATACACTTCGGAGCAGTTAAGTTTTCGAATTAACAAAGAATCTCAGACATTATTTCTTATCGATAGAAAAAGAAAGGTATGTTCATAACTAATAAAAGCAATTCAGGAATAAATACGGTAAGAAGTGCATAATTTCAGGAATTTTAAAAACGGAAAGGAGGGATTTTAGTTTTCACTTTATTTTGCATTCAAATTACGGAAGATGTATTATTACATTCAAATAAAATTCAACGAATTTAACAATTGAGTTCGAATACCCATCAAAATCGATTTAGCCAATTTTCACTATATTACCATTGCCGCATGAATTTGATTTATAACTAATTAAATCTTATGAGCCGAATCGCAAAAATGTTATCTGTTTTGAGAAATATCTTTTATTTGAAAGATACACGTGAGAGAAAAACGTGTTGGACTCGGAAGTGGGCCAGATTTTATAGGATAGCATTATCAGAAAACAAAATCTTAATCCTTTCTGAATGCGTTAACTCAATTTGACCGAATCACGGAATGGCTTCTCCGCACCGTATGGCGATTAAATCAGGACTACTGGACATTGGCTACGATCTGAGAAACCGATTTCAACTCGTTTAAATCCGTTTCTTTTTATCAAGTCATGCATAGAGAAGGATAGTTAATGGAATTTTAAAAATACCCCGACACGACACATTGTTTGGAATCTTACTTTAATTTTATTCACTATCACATGTATTTATTTCAAAGATTGTTCAAACAGCTAATTTGTCATCTAAGCCACGGTTGTTGTTACAATTTAGACGAAAATACATCTATTTTTAAGCCAACTTTAAAGCTGCTTTGTTATTTTGAAAGCAGCTAAATCGGATAGTAAATAGAGATTTGGACTAACTATTTGATAAGAATAGTAAACAGTTCATTGTCAATGTTGTTATAAATCTGTCTGTTATTTAGTACTTGAGATATGAAAAAGGACTTCCTTCATGGGATGGTATAAATTTCAGTGTTTTTATTTAAATAAAATCCGAAAAGTAATTCTTGAATAATGTTAGCAATGAAGATCCTTTTTATATATAATTTATTTAACTAAAGTCTCCAAGGAAAAGGGAACCACACTTCGTCTTATTGTCATATTAATACGTTTAAATGTGGTGGTGAAAAAATGTTAGAATATTGAAAGAAAATAAAAGTATTGAAAAGTTAATAAAGAACGTCGTGGAAAAAGGTACTGTTAATCTCAAAGATAAATTTCTTTATTCTAAATCTGAATAATGAATTAAATGGTAAATTCGGCTTTTAAATAATTAGTGTTAAAAATCAAATATCAAAAAATACTTTGTTTTATAATTTGTGTAATAAGTAGTCATACCAGAAATAAGGAATAAAGTGTTAAAATTTAAGCATATAACGTAAAGCAATAATACAGGATATTTACAAAATAATTATATTGTTTTGAGATGTTGAGTTTAGTTATATTAAAGTTCTGTTTTAAAGCTACACGAGGGCTATTTTGGAACGGACTTCGTAATTTTGAACAGCAGTCAGATGACGAGGACGATACCTGATCTGGCACTACCCTTTCCAAACTTCCAGCGGAAGGACGTTTGGTCCCAACGGATTTAACGTGCACCAGATCCGTTTACATGGCAGTTCTTCAGTGAAATCCGATCTCGAATCTGAAACCCTCCGGTACCGAAGCCGAGACCTTACCACCAGGCTACCGCGGTATATTCATAACTTCACTGTGATAACTTAATCGTTTTATTCATGGTGAAAAATGAAGACAATGAATTTTTGTACATGGAATCTCTGTGATGAAGTAAGAAAAATTATATATACATATTACAGTTGTATGTGACCGCCAAGAATAAACTTACCCCCTACCACCTACTACTACTACTACTACTACTACTATGAACTACCACATTGTTCATCTGATTTCTGTTATGGAATTCTTCTACCCAGAATTGAGGTTCTGGTTTTTCAGTCATTCATCTCCCCTCGGGATCTCGAGTCCAATCCCTCTAGAGATGTGTTGATATCAGACTATTAGTGACATTACGTCACGAGTTGAAGAGTGCCTTCTGGTGGATAATCAATGCCCACATTAATTACATGCTTTAGTACTAATTGAGGAAAGAAGAAGTGCAGGTTGAATCCTCAGATACACCTTCGAAATAAGCACTTAAAAGGGAGGGGGGGGGAGAGATCTGTTGTACTCATTAGATTGGTTGATTTATGTGCTCCGAAGGTCTCCAGATCGTGTGGTTTGCGATTTCTTCTTTTGAAGTTAAGTCAAAGACACAGCATGTCATCACTATCAGTTACGTTGAATATATTTCAAAATGGTATTGCCAACGATTTACGAACATGTAAGCTGCTAAGTCCCTGGGGAGAAATGGATAACAGCAAAGTCGTTTTTCGAATTGATAGGGTTGTTGATAATATTGTTGATAACCTGTAATATTACTTTCCTACAATATTACTATCAGCACTGAAAAGAGAAAATAGACATTCTAATAAATAATGTTAGATCAAGATGTCGACTTTGATAATAAATTTGAGGATGAATCGAATGATTTTGGCGACAAAAATGGAGTTACCAGAACTTATAAGAATTTTGATTGTACTTCTTTAAGAAACAGAGATCCGAAGTTTCTTCTTTAAATTTCCATGTCCTGTTGGAAAACTTTTCTAAACGTGAGAAATCTTAAGCGAGCCAGTCAAGCGGATACCCTCTTTAATGTGTTAATCACATAGTTGCTTTCTGAAAAAGTTGTTCTTTGTGAGACATTAACTGCGTTTTTGTTACTTGTGCTTCGTGTTTTATTGTTTAATAAAATATCATTATCCGTTAGCGAACCTATTACATTTCTTTCCCTATAACCCACTGAACGATTTTTATAATAACATCTAATAATTATTAGGAAAAAATACTTTAAAACTTTAAAATATAGAGAGCTAAAATTTTGTGCATTTTTTTTTTGTAATAATTTCATACAAAATTCAAATAACAATTGGATCGTTTTGTAATAAAAATATTAGTTAGCTAAATTGGTACTGTAATAAAAGGTCAGTATATCAATAGAAACAAAGATGAGGAGAATATTATATTATAAATGCAATAAAAATACTTGATATTTAAAGTCAGAAGTTCACAATAAGTGGTTAGCATACTTTTCGGGGGCATGAGGCAATCTCCTGAAAGATACGGGAAAATATTTTCACTGGAAGAAAATACAAAATATAAGAGAAAAATTGTAGAATATCGTTTCATCGAATGAAAAGGGAAAATTAATCAGGTCCCCAAACAGGTCCAAAATACCAAAAATTCGTTGTTAAAGTAATACATTTTAAAAATACAGAACTGAAAAATATTCTTTTGAAATATTTATAGTAATAGCAAATATATTGAAGTATGCTTGAGGCAGTTGTAAAATGAGATTATACTTAAGTTTAATAAAATTAGGCTCAAATAAATATAACTTCATGAAGTAATTTCAAGGATTGCAAGGAAATTTATTTCATTTCAAGATTTGATTATCACTGTTTTCTTACAAAGATATTATTCCCCTGCATGAAATCTCTGAACCTTGGATAAAACTGTAAATAGCACGAGAGCTCCGATTTTTATTTTCAGAGTTTCACGTATAAGTATTATAGAACTCGAAGTACTTGGAAAAAGTAACTAAGGATGCGTTTTTTCTCTCTCGATAGAATGAAATCGAATTTTAACACAAAACCATAATTTTACTAAGAGAGACCATTTACCAAATTTGAGCTTGAATTTTTTTTCATAATTATAATATTTTCTATTTGTATATTTCTTATACGATAAAAATAGAATAAAATATAAAATCAAAGATAAATCCTGTAAATGTTGTTACATCGTTTCAAATAGTTTGATTCTAAGCCTTTACCATAATTTATAATAATTTTCTTGGACGAAGGGATGTTTGGAAAAAAGGTACAAGAAATGACACCAGGAATTATTTAAAAATTAAAAGAATAAAAAAAACTCTAATCAAGGATATAAAGTTCAAGAACCCCTGTTCTAAGTTAAGGAACAAAATTCTGAATTTTGTGATGAATTATTACCTAAATAACAATTTTAAGAACTGTATTGTCATGTTTGGTTTAGATAAAAACACGACTTACACGCTTTACAACAATAAATGTCAACAAATCTAAATGACACTTCACAAAATTAAGCATTTAATATGGCAACATATTTTTCTATATATACAGAACTGAATTTAAGAAAAACATGGGTACAATTCTGTTTTGAAAGCGACCAAAAAGCGCCAAGGAAAAAAAAATCGCCAAATTATAAAATTATACTCAACTGCATTATTATTTATTATAAAAAATTTTGAACATGCGAATCATATGCCATATAGTTTGACGATTGAAATTTCCAAATTGGCGAAATTTTTTCTTGGCGTTTTTTGGTGGCCTCTACAACCGACACCAAAATTGTCATTACCTAGCAATGGAATTTTACGTGCGTACCAGATAGATTTGATTATTCATTTAAAAATTCTTGTACAGATTTTGTTTAGAGGTTCAATGAAAGTTCCAATGAACTATAATTAGAAAGATTGCTGAAATATTAATGATCTTAAACTGATTCCATTGCAGGGATAGATAACAGAAATTAGAAATGATTATAAATAAATACTTCATTATTGCTTATTTTTGAAGTTAAATCTTAACTTCACAGTTTAAAAAAATATGCAAAAGTTTAAAAAAAAAGAATTGTTACCGCCTATTTAATTTGTCAAACATAAACATCTTCAGCTGTATAATTAAAGAAGAAAAATTCATTAAACATTTGTGGGGAAAAAATTAATTTTTTAAAAAAAATATTTAACTACAAAAAATATTACGTTATGCTGAAAAACATTTTTAAAATTGTCTCAGTGAGAAAAAAAAATAACTATTTATTGTCATTGAAAAAAATAATTTTGCGAATTATAAAGTGGTTTGAAGTCAATATTGTGCAATTATGTTCGTATTTATCATAAGGCGTCAAATTTTCGTTAAATTGTGATTAATTACAAGTTTAATGAAAAATTAAGTCGGTCCAAAATATACCTTTATTTGGGAAATTTTCATTTTAAAATGGAGCTTTCCCAATTTTGGTAGAAGTAAGAGAGTTGCATTTTAGAATTCCAATGTACTCGGGTATATTTGCTTTAATTATTATAGAAAGACATGCGGCATTAGACAAAGCAATTACTCGTTTGGTATAATTTGCAAATGTGTAATATTCACTTAATAAATTATTAAAATTTATAGCAATAAGTCTGAAGATGCGTAAAGTAAGTAGTAATTGATTTAGTTATTTCAAAAAGTGAAGAAATATTTTGAATAATTTCAACGTCAATATTGGGAAATTTTGTGAGATAACCTTTTAAGCGGTATTGCATGATGACTGACATAAAAAGTTTTTTTACAAATTTCGAAAAACGTTTTCATGAGGTTTGGGTAAAGCTTATACCGAATATTATATTTACTATTTTGCAATACCTGTTTTAAAAATAGAATACTAACTTTCTCCTTTGGAATAAACATTTGCTTAGACTTTCTTCAAAGTAGAAATAAATACAGTCTTAAAAAACCGCATTATGAAAATAATCATTTCCAAAAACTAAGCAATAAGCAACCAAATGTAAATACATGATTATGCTGTTGAAAACAATGAAAGCTATTACAGCTATTTCTAAATAACTGTCAAAGTTTCTTTCATTTGCACTAGAGGGCGTTACCAAAAGTCACTTAAAATATTCTTTGCAATCAATTATATTTCTTTTGAAATGCAGCAATTAATCTTTTATTTATAGTATTCCAATTTGCATTTCAACTCCCTAATTCGTTCTGTTCAAAAGCGTGCGATATTTGATTGAATCGTCTGCTTCTCAATTTCATTTTAAACTTTTGAAATCGTTTGCTCAGGTTTGATAAAAGGTCTAACTTACGTGGAATGTGAAAAACACAAAACATCCATTCACTCTGTAGGATTTTTCTGTTTATCGTCTGTTAAGAAAATAACGATGAGAAAAAAAGAAAGAAAAAGCCATTTGATTCCATATCATTCGACGGAAACGCCCTAATAAATAAAAGGATTTACAATGGTTTCATAAATGGGGGCAATCTTCAAAATATTAGTTTAAAGATCTTATTTTGTTTGTTTTGGAGTGATTCAACTGCGAACGTGTGTGGGAAATTTTCTGCTTTCTTTAGACGATTTGCTTTTCAATAGAAATTTAAAGAAAAAAAGTCCATGATTTTACTAAACATTTACAGTGGTAATTTCGATTAATAAAATTGTATTATAAAGCAATAGAAGGCTGCTTTTACGATTTCTTAATACGAATATAAACGTTTCCTAAAACAATTCTAGCATTCCCAATACTAGTTTTTATGTAACGGAAAATTTAATATACCTTTGATTGTTTTCTATCAAATAAAAATCAAAACGGTTCAGTCAAAACACGCACTGTCGAAAAGCGAACTGCTAAGTTTCTTCTAATATTGTCACGACTTTCACTGATATCTGGCATCCGTGTTTCGTTTCCTGTTTCGTATCGTCTGCAAATAAATCAGTTTCGAACGAATTGAAAGCATTCGTTTTGATAATTCCCGAAAACAAATTAAAATATTTCAGTAAAGTGTTCATAAAAATAATTTCCCGACAAAAAAAATTTTAAATTTTGGGGAAATAATGCTGCATAATTTTATGGGAGATAGTAGTTTTGAAAATGCAGTAGGTTATTGATTAAACAACATAATCTATTTTGAAACATTTTCCAATTTCTTCATTAACCAATTACATATTTATCCAAGATTTTATTAGAAATTTGATTAATTTTTTCCAGGCATTCAAAAAATAAGTAAGACACAAAAACATTTATTACAAATAATTCCAATGTTTTTATTGGTATTCAAAAGGATATAGTGTTTATTTATATTCCATAAATAAGATGCATATCTCTTCTTGATTTTTTAAAGTATAAAACACGGGTCTTGACACTCCACTCTTGCGCCGTTTAGACTTGTGTATTTCATAAACTGTTATAAAAATTATGGGATATTAAATTTAATTTTTTATGAATATACTACCAGACGTCGTTACTAGTATAAAATCAAAATTTACTCAAAATTAATCAACTAGCTGAAATATTATTGTTGCTCTGTCTGCGGATACACACATATTATATAGTACAAATTTTAGAACTTAAGTGCATCGAAAAGTGGGTATAAAAATCTGTTGCAAATTCTATCTACAAGTTCTGTGAACCAAAAGCTTGTAAATAATCTTATTATTCTTTAACTTATGCTCTTACAGCTGCAAGTGAAATGAAGATCTTAACGTACATTTTGCGAATTCTAATTATATTAAAAATTTATTTTTATACATCGCACTAGTTTTCTCATTGTTAAAATTTCATTAATTTAAATCGGGGAACAGCAATAACTTACCGGCATATTTGAGCATAGAATTCTATTCTTAAAATTTCTATATCGTCTTCCATTTGACGCCATTTCGCATTTTAACCTTCAGCGAAACGCTTTTCAGAACACGAAAAACAAAATATTCTTTATACTTTAAAATTCGAATCATCATGGCATCATTGAAAGTAACATTTTATTGTAAAATAATTCAAACGTAATAAAAGAATTTCTATGCTCTTTACAAAATAAAAATATAAAAATTCTATTTTTTTTTCTGTAATTCGCACAAATCACGATTCCTATTCTCTTTTGGAATTGAAGGAAATTTAAGAGGTCACATCATTCGCCTGATTTGATGATGGAAGATTATGATGGCATTCGGTGAAAGCGGGATTTTTTTTTTCATTTAACAATGATTTCGTGAATACTGAAATAGAAAGCAGGAGGCACGCGAATAAGTGACAGTGTGAAATAATGTTTCCTTGAGTTCAATGCTACAGCAAATTTCTCACTATGGTTGGCAGCAATTTAACTTAAGATATAGAGGTAACTTACCATTGAATTCAAATGTAAAAATTCCGCCTCTTCTGGTATCTCGATTATGCCACAACTTTTCTTTCTTACGATGTTTCTGCATTAAATTGAAAATTAAAAGATGAAATATTTATAATATATTTTTTTTCAAAAAGTTATTAATTTATTTTGTTTTTTGAATATGAAATATACAAAAATTGCATTTAACAGAACAATTTTTTAAAACATTTTTATATGTGTCTGAAAGAATAGAATATTTTTAATTTTAATGTTTTTTTAAGTTTTAGTTTTTAAATCATTGTTATAAATAATATGAAATTTTCAATTAATAATTTTCCTTTATATATATATATATAAACTTGAGACACAGTCATTTAGAATTAAAATTAAACTAAATTATTTGATTAATTTAATTTTGAAAATATTAAAATAGTGTACTGTCATCAAACATACATGAGGGAATAAGTTTCAAAATTCTTAACTTATCAAAATATGAGTGAAAATTAATCAATAAATTTCATCCTCACAACTATAAAGCAAGTTTTAAAAAAATATCTAAAAATCATTGCAATAGTCAAAGAAACCGACTTTAAGCTTTTGATGTATCGCCACATTTTAGAGATTAATCTTACCCAATTGAAATCCAAAATTTTTGGAATTATGTTATTCTATACGAGGGTACGAAGACTAAAAATCATAATGAGATTGTCTAGAAAAATTTAATATGTGTCTTTGAGCAAATTCAGATTTCTATCAAAATTTGGACGGAATCAGTCTATTATTTGTTAAAAACTTTACAGAAAAAAAGAAAAGGTCTCAACTATTCAGTGGACTTTGCTTGTCAGTATATATGCAATGATATTTTAAAATCTAATCTAAGTCTGAATTAATTTCCTAATTTTTATTTTAATTTAGCCCATATTAACTTCATTCAAAATTGTTCTCTTTTTTCCTGATCCAATTCCTAATTTTTATTTAATTATTTTTAACACGCTCTCTAGAAAACTGATGAGTTATGCATTTTCTCACTCTGATCAGAGGGATAAAAATCCATAACACATGTATATACCTTTCAAATATCCCCAAAATTCTCTTACCTGGAGAAGTCGATTCGTGGCAAAAAAATCGCTATCAAAATCTCATAGTAAATCTCACTGAAAGAAAAATAGACTCGTGGCAAAGGAATCGCTATCAAAATCTCATATTAAATCTATATAATTTTGATCACTTTGCTCTTAGATCACGATGTAAAAAAGATAATGTATCATCGACTATTTCCTGTATAAATTACATCTTCCATGGTCAAATAAGTCGAAGTTAAAATTTCAAAGTTTCTTCTTCTCGGCCATGCATTTGCAAAATTATAGTACTATACATATATAAGCATACAGGAGAGAAAAGGCACCATGTCGCTCAAGAAATTTTTACAAAGCAGCAATTTCTGTCGCTAAATAAAATGTGACGCTACGCTTTTTATAAAGTAAATATCTTTGCTATATAATATAATAAGATTTTGTGCCATATATTTCCATGTAACACGACGAAAATATAGTTATTTAAAAGTAGTATTCTAATATTGAAAAGAAAATTATATGATTACCATTATCGCCAGCATATGTCTATGTAACTGACACAACCTCCTCCATTCCGTTCCTCAATTGGCTATAATTATTCGGTGTAAATATTTAGATAACCGCGTGTTGTTCTCATAATAAATATTTGGGGAGAAAAAGGCTTTGATTGAATGGAGCTATTTTGATGTCGATGGTTTCTTAAAATCTTACAATTTTTATCTCAAGACTCAATGAATTTCTTTTCTTAAAGAAATTACATTGCAGGTTAACATTTATTATTCCTTGCCATATATAAGAACCTGCCTTTCGGCAAGTTCTGTTTCGCAGAAAAAAGATGCAACCAGAAGACTGAAAGAGCAGGTGAATATTAAATACAAAAGAATGTTATTATTTTTTTTAATTGAGATATCCATCTTAAAATGCCATACTAAAGAGAAAGCTTTACAGATTATAAGGTCGAGGTGGGTCTAGTGGAGGTCAGAGTCGAAGACCTCTGGATTCGAAACCCTATTCTAATGAAGATCTGTGGACCTTGTGCGCGCTAAATATAATGTTATGGGCCAAACGCTTTAACGTTGGTGTGATTCGGAAGTTCGGAAAGGAGGTGTGTTTCATATTATATATATGAAATAAAGCATATTAAAATAAAATTTTGATACAAAATAAAAACAGAATTATTTCGTTGTCGATTAGTTCATCGAAATTTAACAAATTCATTTCATGAATCAGTGATGTCCTTTTCTCGTAAAATTTCATTAAAAGTTAATATTTTTTCCTTGCGTCGTAACTGTAATGCATTCCCCAGTATAGTATATCGCCTCGAAAATTTGTACATTTTGATTGTTGTTGTTTTCTATGAATTTTCCGATGATTTTCGGTTGACTTTGAAATACTTTTCATTTGGATTTTTGGTGTAAGATGTTCTCACTCTGTGGTGGCTATTTTATCTCACATCTCTATAAACTTATCAAATATCTGTTGTTTGTCGTGCAAATTCAATTGCTTGTTGGATCATAATTAGTTTTCAAATGTAATTCATGGCCTGGAAAATTTTAATTTTGTTTTCTATTACATGAACGAATGGTTCAACTTCTGGCAATGTTTGCGGCTAATTTTGAAGAATGGCTAAAAATTTTTTGAGGTTTGTAATATTTTATTTGTAAAACTTCTTTTTGTATTGTATTCTAAAATTGCAAATATTCGACATGAGAGAAAAAATGTTTAAATGCGTTATTTCAAAAAAGATTAAGTCAAGATGGCAGACAAATCAAAATATTATTAGGTTTTATTAATTATCTAATCAATTCTTAGTAAAATTTGAATAAATCTAGATATTTATATGCATGCGAATGTTTAATTAGACATTATTAAAGTAGGTGACTACATTGAAAAAAAATCGATTTTTTAAGAAATTATGAAGTTTTTTATCTCATATTCTCAACCTTTGTATAGGTTTCTTTATAAAACTGTTAGAATTTTGTTTTTAAGACTATTTATTTTTGGAAGTTATACTGAATTTTATATTTACGGACGTTTTAATGCCATTTTACATCGCTTGATGCCATTTTTTCAAATACAGAATGTGATGAAATTTTCTTACAAAAAAACTGTTGCTATTGGCGATAGGCGAGGATCGAACTCGCAACCTTATGGTTCGTAGCCGAGTAACATGACCACAAGACATAAGAAATTTCTCATGTCTCGTAACTGTTATCTGGCTTATAAAGCGTCACCACAAAACCTCAAATTAAAATGATTTGTAAACGGGAATTCTCCAAGTATAGAAATCAAATTTTTTGATGTTTATAATACTTTCCATATTTCGCACAGAAAAAAACAAATAAATGAATGAATAATAATTGATTTGTTTTAATATTAATTTTTCCATTATAAACAATCTGTTGTGCAACCTGGAAATTTTTTTCTCTTTTGCATAGCTAAGTGATTCAATAGTTCGCAACAATAAAGTTGAAATTCTTTATATCTGAAATTTTACAATCCAAGGTAGCGATAGCTACTTTATATTAAAATGTGGCTTCAATTATTATTCGTAAATGAGGCACAAAATTACTTCATTTTTTTCCTTATTCAAATCAACAAATAGCATATAATTTAATCACTTAACTAGCTAAACGCATCAAAACAAATAATTTAATCATCTTATATCCCCAAAAGGCCATCGATCATCATCAATGACACTGGAATGACGCTTTCAGATAAACGTAAAATCCCGGAAAAAGAATAAAACCAATTCCAAACCAAACTTTTACAATCCAATGCATACTTCCATGATGGATTCAAATATCATCCATCATTTAAAGAAAAGTTTCAACCTTCTTTCGCTCGAACCACCTGTTTTAAAGATAGCAAAGGCCGTAAAGTTGTCTCAGGGGCATTACTTGGAACGACAAACTTCGGCGATCGAATTCTAGGCAATCCTTCCAACGACCGTCCTTGAAGATTTCGCTTGGAAATACCCGATGCTTCAGGTGCAAAGCGTTTGCTAGGGAAGGGTTGAGGAATCAGAGCACACGCCCAGGGAGGATTGACCACTCCTGTGGAAAACAGTGTTGAATTTCCTTTGTTTTTTTCAGGGTCGAGAGATAAAGCGAAGAGCCAAAGTGAATCACTTTTTTGGGTGGATCACGACTGGGAATATTTTCTATACTGAAAAAAAAATGACAAAATTTTGAAGGTAAATGTAGTTTCAAATAAGAAATACTTTTTTAGTAAAAACAAACTAAGGAAGTGGTTTGGCTTAGTTATTGTTAAATCGTAAACTGGTTTTGGTTCTTAGTGTTTGCTCCTACCCTTGGCTCAAATTAGACCGGAAAACTGATATTTTTGAAAATAAATTTGATATTGAATCCTTTCAAGAGTCCATAATTCCCTATCTGGAATAGTGGCGAAACTAAATAATATGAAACCGGGTCGATTTTACTATTAAAAGATTTTTATGCGATCAACTGTGTTTACCAGAATAAAACGCTTGTACATCAATTGAAACTGTCATTTGTTCCTTGAATGTCTGCCCTTCATAACAATATTGAATCGAGTCATATATTTAACTACTGGTTCATTTTCTGGTGTTGCTGAGGATTAAAATCCTTTCACGTATAATATTTTTAATGCAAAACTAAGTTTATATAAATATTATAAACATTTTTTTTGTCGTCTGAAACTTTTAAATTCAAATATCAGTTGAGCCTGATATTTTTTTAGTTCCAATCGATAGCTAATTTTCAGCATAATTTAGTAGTGTTTGTTATATCAATGCTAAAAATTTCATTAAAAATCGTTTGCAATTATTCAATAATTATTAAATTTTGAAAAAATGATAAAAATGAAAAAGAAAATTGCATAAAAATTCGTTTGGTATCATTGAAAAAGTACCATTTTTATTGTAGAAGACATTTTTATTTGTTTTCCCGATTCTTCAATTCCTTAAGTTTTAGCGCATTCCATTATGCCTGAAATCTCTATTGTCATCGAACTTTTGTTTCATTTCCCGTAAAAGCTTCATTTTTTGCCTTCATTTCAGTTCAAGTGATTGATTTTAAGCTTATCTTTAGTTTCGCTAAATTACTAGTTTAAAAATTATAAAGATATAGTTGAAAAACACGAATGAAAATAAAAGATAAATTTAAAAAAATAAAGGTAGTAGAATAGTTCAAAGAGGAACCAGTGGGGATGCTTCTCCGAGCATTTCTCGTATATTCTTCAATAAAGAAAGGTTTTATATCCCCTCCCTACCCACCCCTACCTCAGCTGCATAAAATTTTGAACATATAAGACCGCAAATTAATTGCGTGGATTGACGAACAATAATTGCAAAATACAGATTTTTGTTTCGAATCTAATCTTTCTACTAAATGTATCGTGCGAATATATATTTGGATAACTTTGAATATATTATTAATTACGTTAATGGATTACTGATGATTGAAAATTACTACAAACTGCTTTCTGAGCAATTTAAATGTTTCATTAATGTAAAAAAATAATAAATGTTTATCACATTTGCTCAGATTAGGCTTTGCTATATTTGTCAGTGCATGTAAATATCAAAAATATATCACTAAGTGGCACACATTTTTTCTCTAGTTTTGGGAGCTAGACACTCTTGCATGGCTTCTATGAAGTTATTTCTCCTATGGTGTATGAGCCTTTCATAACCATTTAGTAACAGACTGTGGGAGTATTTGCAGCGATCTGACTACAGAGATTCCTGGTACTACTCAGACTAAACTGATGCGACACATTTATGAAATTCCGCCACATACATCTCTCTTATAATAAAGATGAATAAATGTGTGTATTGGCTCTCTACAGACCAAGCTGTGTGATCTAGAGACGTCACATTTGACACCGTTGAAATTTGGAGGTTGGAAATGAGCATATCAAGGCGATATTGTTTTGATAATTTAATTTAAAGTATAATAAATTAAAAATTTTAAAAATTGATTTTCTTTCCGAAAATATTATTACATGAAACTGATTTTTACAGCTTTTCAAATTCTAAATTGTATCCTTTGATTCCAATTTAGTTATCGGGTAAATGTTTCTTGAATTTAGGAAATTAAAAAAAAATTCCACAACTTTGAACAATAGATTTGATTGTTACCTGAAATTCAAACCGTTTTCATTATTTCATCAAATATTTTGCTGCGTTATTTTCTTCTTTTTTTGAAAGCCGAAGAAGGATTCTATTTAATATCTATATATATTACACATGGAACATATCACACGTTACAGTAACGCGAAAATCAGAAGATAGCTGAACCAGAAATTTACGTTTTTAGTACATGTTCGATATTTTGAAACTTGACTCTATGAGGATGTTTCATGTATACAATGAATAAAGCAGGTAAAAGATTATTAAAATAACACTGTTTTAATGTCAGTGATAATTTCAAGTTTAAAATGTCTCTTGATAAAATCATGAACAAGAATTTATGTTCAATAGACTTATTTGAAAGTAAACACAACCAATATTTCCTGCCACGCAAAGTTGGATAGTTCATAATAATTTCTCTCATCGGTATATAATATTTTAAGTAATAATAAGAATTTATGTTTAAAAGATTTAATTGAAACAATACAAAACAATATTTCTAGTGATCTAGCTGGCCAGAAGACTGTAGGACAAAAGTTATGGTGAGTATAATTTGCATTTTGGCTTGAATATGTATACATCCTCTTAAAAGAAATTAGCATGTTTGAGTATATTTAAGCTCTAAATATGATTTATCTATTTTCTGTGTTACGAGAGGAACTCAATAATTAGAATGAAAGTTGTAAAATCCCATGCAATTCTTTCCGTAATCTTGAAAGTAAAGGACCATATGCGATTCGATCACTCGAAGCTTTCTATGCCCCTTTAATTTTAGTTTTAATTGCCAGTAATCATGAACAAATGGTGTATCATAAACTAAAGAAATCATTATTTCAAACAAACCACACCTATTAGTAAGAATTAAATAATTATGAAGCATTGTTTTACTCAAAGCATGTAATTGAAGATTGTCATCACCTTTTAAACAAATAACATTTGCATATTCCAAAGTCATGAAGCGAAGTTAAAAATCTGAGGACAAAGGATACAGTTTTTGAAAACTTACTTACACAATACCAGTTTAACAGGGAGTGCTAGGTCATTTCAATGCCAATGATCTCGAAATATCTCCATCAACTTATTATGTTAGTTTATCAAGACGTTCATCGAATTTAACCTATATCTCGCAACTTCGAATTTTAATCAGATGCCGAACTATCATCTCTAAGAAATAATGAAGGTTCTTAACTAACAGCTGTGTTTCAGTAAACCATCAAACTTTCAATTATCTTACTGTTTTATGACCGTAAGGTACATAAATGTTTTTGAGATAATGATGACCTGGTATAGAGACTTGATGTAATGATTGTAAAATAGAAATTTAAATAATATTATTGTTATATGGTAATCTTAACTACATCTGTCGTCTAATTCCTCCACGTCTGTTCCCTCCAGTAAAATGGGCACACAATTCCATAATTAAATTTTTACTGTGCATTTAATTATGATGCATACATAACGATGAGATTACTACCGAACACTCCTACTACTTTGTATGAAGTCATAGTCATATGACGAAATGTTACTGTGTATGGCATCTAAATCTGATTGGACGTTGTTCTAGTGGATACTGTTAGATAACATGATGTGGAAGTTTGAGAAGTAGAATTGCCCTTTCAAATTAGAAATAAATTTAATGTTATGGAAATCCGTCCAAATTAGGTGCAAAACATCCAATAAATCTGATAACAGGTAACGATACTTTTTCGTAATAAAACATTAAAAAAAGATAATAAGATACAGGAAAAGCATACATACAGTCCGAACTTGCAGAAATCATCAACAAAAGGCAAACAGCAATAGTTAATAAACAACCTTAACACCAAACAGCGCTCTGAATGCAGTAACTGACTAGTATCAGCTTCTTGCTTTTATGCATGTTTTTTCACAGGGTATGGAACATTCCAGAAGAATCGAGGATCACTGTTACTAATAAATATATTGCGATAATTCTTTCATTTTCCGAAATCTTTATTTTTACTGCCTAAGCAGCATTGTCCCCAAACTTTTTTCCAATTTTTTCGTTTGCCAACCTTAAAATTTGTAGCTAAAGATATCAAGGGTCAATGATCTGCATCCATTCAGCTTCCGTTAAAAAAATATTTATAATTACTATTATACTATCTGCATAGGCAAATAAGAATGCAGATTTATAATAAAAATTAAGTCGTCATGTAAAGTTGAGTCCGTTATCCTCTTGCATGAGACGTACTGAAGTCAAAATTTAACATGACGCATTTGGCGTATAGGAATAATATTGATTGCTACGCTGCATATGACCTCATTAAAGGTTAAATCTGTGCGACTTATTCGAGCTAGAAAACAACACTATACCGATACAAAATTGGTAAAAGTAAAGAAAATGGCTGTAAAATTTCATTTTGAACGAGAAGCAATAAATAATGACGATAATAATCGAAATTTTTTTAACTGTATAATCCTCCTTTTTTTTTCTGTGTTTAGAATAATCCTATTTAAATAGTCTTATTTACATAAATAGTTTTGCTTAACTATTACAAACAAAATGCATCCTCGTTCTTTTCCTTTTAAAATGATTAATATCTCTGGTTGTCAGGTGATTGGTGCTTTTTAAAACAAAAAGATAATTGATTAAAATCCTCCTGTTTATTTTTTCTCGAATTTCATTGGAATCTATGTATTAAAGAAAAGAAGTTGAAATAAAAGCTAATAGAATGAATATTTATTTGGTAGATATAGAAGATAAAAAAAATCTACATACATTTCCAAATTAGTTTCGGAACTCTTCAAGCATCTTAATTATCTGATATTGAACGGCTTTGTAATTCCTAATAAGATTGATTGATTGACTGACTTCTGTGAACCCCATGAAGAATTATTAAGAAAAAAACATGAAATAAAACAAAATAAAAGCTTTTAAAATTATACTTTTATTAAGGGAAGATAATTATCAAAAGTATAGACATCGAAACAATCATGAAAATATGAAACGTGTTCTAACTTATTGCGGATTGCTCAGTGGTAGAATGCTATGGACTGAAAGCGAGAGTTCGCAAGTTCATATCTGACTGTAGTCAAGTTGCCTAAAAATTGTTTTGCTAAAAATTGTTCTGTTATTTCTCCTTTTTTCTAGAATTTTCTTTTAATTTCTGTATTTTTCTAAATCTGAAAGATTCGAGTCATTTCGTCTTGTGGATTAAAACATCTGCAACATCTTTAGTACCTTGAATAAATTCTCGAGTTGAGATTAACGAATGTTATCTCTGATTTTAATTAACATATGGTTTAACTACGCGACAATATTATCTCAAAATCTTTATTTCTATCTCTATCGATTATTTTTTTTATCAATAATGAAGGTGAAAGTATGTGTATATCAGAGTTCTGCAGGACTGAGCATTTGATTTATAGTCAACTCATTTGCCACATATATACTTTATAGGATAGGAATGTGCATCTCGAAGGCGATTTTTGAAATTTCAATTAATTGAAACTTAACTAACATTTTGGAAGGTTTTTTTTAGATAACTTTTTAAAATATTATAGCTCAAAAGATATTTTTATATCACCTTAAATTTCAAAAAATTATATTTCCAACAATACCCACTTCTTATTACACAATTTTTTTCTTTTTAATCATAATTTAAAATATTTTAGTCATACTTAACAATACTGAATTTCATTGTTGAAGTGGAACTATATCAACTTGCTGTTCATTGTCACTACTAATATTTTATCCTTGCTTATTTTCTGCTGTTAATAATCAAGATTATGATTATTTTTATATTTTATGTTTCAGTATAAGTCATGTTTTTAGTAAAAATTTTGAAATTTTGTTGTAGTTAAAATTAAGGTTTAATGTCAGAATTAAGCAATGATAAAAAAAAATCGCATAATACATACAGTTTTAAACACGGCTATATTTTCCTTCTTAATAATTGGACATATAAAAATGTCGAAGATAATTAGGGTTGTGATGCTTTTAAAATAATAAGTTATATATCGTTAAAATTTGAAATATGTTGCTGAGGAATTCATTAAGGCCAAGTTATTCAAAACATTTAATTGAAATTTTAAGTCCTATTAACCACAGGAAGCCATCTGATTAGGAAAATTGATAAATATAATGGATTAGATACAATAAATCAAGATCAAGATCAGTCGTTATATAAAATCATTTTTAAATCCAATCTCACATGAACCCACTGATATGGAGTCAAAAATTAATTAAAATTAATAGATTTAATGGCAAATAATTTTTTTTTAAATAATAAAATATTTTGTCGTAAAGAACTGAAACTGTGCAAAATTTGAGGTCTAATACTTTAAAGAAGTTAGTGAAAAAATCAATTACAAAATTCCATTCTAACAAGTATGAAAAAACTCAAATTCAAGAGAATCAGGACAAAGAAAAAGCGTCTTGTCTTCATTAAAGGCCTTTCTTCTCCTTAATCTCGTAAAAAATTTTATCACCTGTTCAAATAAACTGGTTCCAAATTTGACTGGGGGAAGCACGATGATATATCTTACTACAAATGAATTTAGACGGCAACAGTTAAACAATGCCGAATCAGACGGAAGAGTTTCCACTGTCAAATTATCTTTACGACATCTGTGTTGGCACTTTTCTTTATGAGACAGCCAATGCAAGATAATTATGTTTTATGACAATTCTAACCGTGGATGGGCAAAATTGCAACTTTGTTATGTTGTCTATCATCATCCTTTAAAAATACCAGTTCCAAACAAGGTACATTAAGAGATTTTTTGTTTTGTTTTTTAACAAGCGGACATCATCACGCAGATGATTATTTTACTAAAGCTTTACTTTCACCTGCATGGCAAGGGTCCCCAACCTCTTGTGGAAAAACCCCAAGGTTGTTCCAAGGCCGCCTTAGTGAACCAGGAGGGAAAAATTAAAAGAAAAAAAAAAGAATGTAGAAGACACACGACTATTTCGAATCAGTTGATAGCCATGAGAGAGGAATGCATCTCGTTAAAATGGAATAATTCACCGGGGAATTTTCGTTGCATTAAATGAGTTATTGAAAATTCTATGACCATGTTTGACCACATTTCTTCTAACGGAGGATTCACTTTACGCACGCGATAGTCGTTATATAAATTACTTGAATTATTTTTATAGGAGATTTAAGCAGAAGTAATGGTCTGACCTCTTATTATTTATGATATCATCTCAAAACAGAAAATCTTGACGAATTCTATATGTCTAGTCCTGCAAGGTTTGGTTTTTAAAACCAGAAATGCATTGATAATGATTTTAACTTTTGGTCATTCATTCAGGGAAATAAATTCGTTTATTTTTTTATATTTATATTTGGTATTTATAATGGTATCGTGGTAAAAATATGGAAATTTTTATTTTTGCCAATTAAAGAGGTTCTACTTTGAGTTTATAATATATCGTTGCTCACAGCGGAAAATAACTTGAAAATTCCATTACAGTGTTAATACTATTTCATATCGGTAATGAAATCGCCAAAGTTTTCTGATATTGGCGATATGATTTTAGTGGACGATAGGAAACAATGTCGAATAATAAATTTCAATCAAACGAAATTTCTTATATGACCTTTTGTAAGCGATAAGCGATGATTTAAAAACTATGTCTTATCCACAGAAAAAAAGATAATAATAATTTCTGATGTAAAATCAGAAACTGGAGGAAAATGTACTGAAAACGCTTGCAATAATAATAATAATTCCTTTTGACAATTTTTGCAGCTATTGAGAAAGAATATTATTTTTTTTAAAAAAATTGCCTTTTACTGTAACTTTTAATTGCTTTTTACCAAGCCAGCTATTTACCCGTTTATAACACGGTTAAAAAGAATTCGTCTTTAATTCTGTTAGAGAATTCATCTTTAAATCTTTGAGTATTCATCTTAAATATTGGAGTGACTAAATATTTCCACTCCAAAGAATTGGCAAAATATTTCACGATCCCGTCTAAACACGCAGAATTCTTTGTTGTCACCAATGAACGTCGAAACCATGGATTTTCTGAAATATATAAATAATATTTACTCCTACACATATAAAAAATATTGTAAACATCAAGGAATTCAACCTCTCTTAATTCAAATCTCTCTGAGTTAAAACATTTTTGGCTTCTTTAATGAAATTTAGGAAACGGTCGTTGCCTCAAATTTGTAGATATCTATCAAAATTGAACAAAATTTGTCTCGAGAAATTTTGATTCTCTGCTCCTTCGTCAAAAATAAAAATGAGGATTAAGCACGTTTCGCATTCATGAGAAAAAAAATAGCTTTTTTCAAAGTGTTGCCATCACATTGATTAAAGCTCTAACTGAAAAAAAATTAAATCTTTTTAGAAATGAAATCTGCAAAAATATAATTTTCGGCAAGTGTCTGTAGGAAATGAAACAAATATGAAATATTATTTTTTCTAAAAAATAAATTCAAGAAAAATTATTTTATGATCTTTTATACTCTCTATACGGATCCATTTTGATATTTAATGACTCATAAAATAATGAAGATGTAAACAAACTTATGGCATTTATTGATGGAATAACTCATATATTTTCCTTTTCAGGTTTGAATATTTTTAATTTTGTAAATATCGTCTGCGCGTGTTTTTAATTTCAGATAATTTCATTTTCCAGTCTAAATATCTCTACTTTTCTAAATATCGTCTGCTTATTAATTGCATTTTTCTCTCTTTTGTTTTTGGCAACTATTGAAATGTTATGTTTACTTTTGATGTGTTTGTTCTATGTAGTACTTTTGTATGTGATGTTTTATTAGAGCGGATATTAAGGAGAATGCATACACCACAAGAGAAAGCACAGATTTTATAGTGATCATAGAGTTAATTTCCAATCAACTAAATCTCTGACATTTAAGAGTTAATTTCCAATCACTTAAACTGATTGATTTATGAAAATTTGAATATCACTATTCAATAAAAAAAGGATAATTTTAGATTTTTCATCGATCGTTTCAAAGAAAATACGCCAATAAGCGCGCAGGTTTCTCAAGATTAATTGGCCTAAGATTATGAAAATGGTGAGTTTTTCTAAATTTTTAACATTTAAAACTTCATAAATAAGTCTTAGTTGATCGTGGAAAATAGAAACATTCATTCATTTATTTCAAATTTGGTGTGTCCAGAATATTTATCAGAATATGATACCTTAATGCATTAAATTTAGACTTCATAATTTTTGAAATATATTTATAAGCAGGAACAAAATATTATTATTGATTTCATTAATTACTTTTGAAAGCAAAACTAAAAACTGAATTTTATACTGAATCTCAGAAATTTTTGTTGAATTATTGTTTGAGATATTACATAAACTATGAAAAATATTTTGTAGTTAACATAAGACTTAAATACCGAGCGATTCTGTTCGCAATACTCATATTCAATAATAATAATAATTAATAAATAACAATAAAGATGATAAATAAAATAAAACGCTTGGTTTTATTAAAAAATATGTTAATATTAATTGCAATTTCGTCATTTACATTTTTAATTAAAGTTGAAGTTTTACCGGAAATGGCAACAAATTAGCAAAATATATATAGTAAATTGAACGAAACGATGTAAACAATATAAGTTTGGTATGACTATCAAAATTTGAAGATTAAAAATGTTTTGTTTGAGAATCCTTTAAGAGACCAGTTATTTAAAATATTTAATTGAAAATTGTAGCAAGCGGTAATACTGGCGAACCGGCTGGTCGCCAAAGGCGGCTAGTATATATATAAATTTCATTTTCAATGTTATTTTCTTTTATTAATCATATGATATAAAAAATTAAATTTTAGTTTACCAATGAAAATGGTTT
The DNA here is from genome assembly GCA_026543865.1 of Argiope aurantia. NCBI lineage: Eukaryota > Metazoa > Arthropoda > Arachnida > Araneae > Araneidae > Argiope > Argiope aurantia. Next base: position 65,739 of record JAPMOR010068998.1, on the reverse strand, counting down.
ATTTATGATTAATTAAATACTAATATAGGAAATGAATATTAACCTTCAAATGGGATGCTCCTATCCATCACATTGGATTGTTGCCATCATTCACTTTCTTACGCAATAAATCTTTATTATTTTATTTCAATTAACTAGTGGTCAAAATCAATTTTCAAGGTAACTCTCATAATGCAAAAGAATAAATAAATAGAATTTGCTTAAATCAACGTTTCACTTGACTTGAATTCCTCTGAAACGTCAATCCATTAATTAGGTAAGACTTTCGTAATAGTTATTCAAGGTTAGTAATGAATTTTGTTTTAAAATATTGGAATAAATGAAATATTAACTAAGTGATTAGGGCTACTGTCTATTATTTTTTTTAAGAATTGAATATATTTTCAGATGTTAGAATTCGTAGAATAAATTGTACCTTCAGTAGCTAAATGGTTCAAATTGTATTGAATAATGAAAATTGATGAGGAAAATGAGATTGCATCAGATAAAATTTTGATCAGCTTTGTGTGTGAAATTCTCCTCGTTGAACAATTTTCTATCATCAATTCTATTCCTTCTTACGTATTATTACCATATTTTTTGTAAAAATACAGATAAGACTCAGATGTAATTCATATTTATATAACAGATAAAACATGTATTAAATCTGAAAGCATTTCTTCTTTTATTTCTCTATCCAACGGTGCGATGTTCCGGCTTTTCATTTGTTTATATATTCTCATAATGTGGCTCTTTAGTCTTTAAATTTGACTTGTAGGAAAATGAATATAGTATCGATTTTGGAAAAAAATTTAATACCGTTGATTGATTGAGTCAAATCCGATACAGATCTTAAGTTTTGATATGAATAACATATACTAACTTTCAATCAATGAATATATTGCTGCAATGTATAATGACCATTTTCAATAATATATAGAGAATCTATACTTTGACAGATTTAGTCCAATATTCCATAAAGGTCGACAGAACTATCGTGGCATGTTGCTGTTAAGGTCTCGGTTTCGGGGCTTCAGCTCGAGTTCGAAATCCGATTCCAAGAAAGAACAGCAGAGAACAATGCTTTTGAGGTTGGCAAGTTTAGTAAGCATGGGTTAAAACTTCCAAGTTAAATTTATAATTTTAATATCAGATATTCATATAACACAGACAGGAGACCTTTAAAGAGTTAAAAATTTTGATGATCAGTTAATCATTAATAATGTTTTAATTTCAGAAGTTTGACTACATCTTCATTTCTTAGACCTTTCGCTCATACTAAATGGTCACAATTCATAACGCATGTTGAAATTATTATTAGTGATGCTTTTACGTTGCTGTTCGTGTGGAAGTCGCAATTTGTATTATACCCATTTTTGAGCACATTAAATAGAAAACCAAATATCATTAAGAGAAAATTAATTAAAACGAAATTTTGACAGTTCCTGTAATAAACGAAAAATTGAGCAATAATTTTGACGGCAATTTCACTGTATAAAATATCTTATTGAAGGGTAGAATTAATGTATGCATGAGAGACAATAGAAGTTATTATGAAAGCAGAAACAAATAAGCAAGAAACGTAACGCAATATCAAGAGAAATGTGGTGTTTCATGAAGTGTGAATGAGATATACTCACAGTCTATCTTAGATTCACAGGCCCAAGTGATATTACATGTTCATCTTGCGACACAATGTTTTCCCATTTCAGTTGCTTTCTTCAAGAAGTTGCTGGAAATACATTATATTCAGTATTATTGAAACTTCGTTTTTTACACTTTTAAAATTATAAAAATTTTTTTAATAAAGCATACTATTTCAGAGAAAAAGATAAGCATATAAAAATCTGGTTTTAAATATAGGAATCGCCTTTTGCACGAAACAATAAGAAATAAAATCTTTATTATATAAGTCATTAATATTATAAATATAATTTCTACTCGTGCTTCTCTCACCTTCTATTAATATTAACACGATAATATGTTAATACGCTAGCATACAATCTATTAATTGCCTCCAAGAAAAAAATTCACCCAAGGAAAGGATTAGACGGGTTATTGGAACTAGAGCTACAAAATTTTACTCATAATTACTTTTTGCTTGGTAATCGTCCTTTTAAAAAGGAATTTTCAAAGTTTTAATTATATTTTCTAGTAAAAATTAATTAAAATTTTAAAGATTTCTTTCAATGATTTCGGAGCAAAATTTTATACAAAAATAATTTTTACAGCACTTTTAAAGTCAAATTATATTAATATTTTTCCTTACTATTTTTTCTTTAAACTTAAAAAGTCTTTTAAAATATTTTTAAATACATTTTAGAGAAATATTTTTCATTTTTTTTTAGTTCATGAACTTATACTCCTAAGCGTGGCGATGGTATTAAATATAATTTCTTGAATGCGCATTAACGATTCTACATAATTAGGGGGCAAATTTTAAAATAAAGAATGATGGCTAAGTCTGAAATATTATTATACTATGATATTTCGAAGTTAAGATTCGAACCTACTTAAGGTTTAAAAAGAAAATTGTTGTTGTTTTTCATAATGAAAAACTGAAAAGATCAAAAGAAAATTTTACTCCGTTAAATTATTTAATGTGGAGAATTTACACATAATAAAGATGCTAACGAATATTTGCAGCAGTATCTAGCACGTATTAAATCTCACTTAATCCGTAGTAATAATCTATAGTAATAATCTGAGATCTAATATTTGTTACATCTCAGTAATCTTAACAATCTTTTAATCACTGGCGGGTACATGCCTTATCAATTCAAGATAACAAAAATTATTATCTCTTATCTGGCATGCGGCAACGGCAACAAATATATGCATAATGATGTTATGAATCATTTTGTCTTAAGCTCATAAAATCTTTTTAAACGTGAATACACCATATATTAAAATTACAATGAAGACAGCCAATTCAAGAACAATGCTTATAGATTATATAAAAGGAGATAACGTAAGAAATAATTTATTTCTTCGAAACTATCATTTTAATGAGTTTAAGAACACATGCCATGGTAATAAAATTGCATCATTATTATTAAAGCTTTGAGCTTCCGCCATTTAATACTTGCTATAAAAGCATTAAGCTATTCTTTTTCTCATTCGAAATCAATAAGCCAATTGTTGGCTCCGCTAATTAGAAATTCTTTGAAAAGTTCATGATCTCAAACAATATTGGCTTAAATCATGATTATAGCACAAGCGTGATGAACATACACAAGCTATAACAATTCCATCGGTTAAAAACATTTGTACCTGAGAGCCATTTTCATGTTAAGGATCAGTTTACAACTCTGCATCGGAACTTTAATCCTGAACACAAAACACAGCCGAGTTCTAATGCACGACAACGAATATTTTGGCACAGCTGTTTGTCGAAAGGGCTATTGTCAATGAAGCGTAACCCTGAAATCCTCCAAGCTGAGTGAAGGTCTCTTGGACAGTTTTGGGTCCGTTTAAGGGAAATGGCTGTCAAAATTGAATAATTTTTGCGACTGCTTTTTGAAAAATGATTTGCGAGTTGCTATGAAAAACGCTTACTGAACATTCGGAGGTTGCCTCCACTTCCATTGTTCGAAAGGGTCGTCTGTGATGCGTCAAGGTGTTTTGGGATGCTTCAGTAAGAACGAGATGAAGACGGATAAGAGAAGTATCTGTTTCACAGACAATGAGAATTACAGACAGGAATTTATTTTGTGTCAAGCTTTCAGCGAAACATTCGGTTGAGCAACTGGCCCGAGGAAATGAGGTTTTTAAAAAAAGAAAATGATTAATAGTTATTTGTCTTACATGCTTGATGAGTGCGGAGCATCTGTTAGAATCAGCACATGCTGGCGTTAGCAAGGCAATAGTTCGGGAAATTTTCAACTTTTTGGAGTACGAACTCACAATTAAGTAATGGAATAATCCAATTAATGGTAATGCTTATTCTGTTTAGTGACAGCTAAGTATTCAAAGGAGAATTTTCAGATTTTTCTTACGAATATAAAATATAAGTAATAGAAAATTTCAGTTACTGGATTTTTATATATACTATACGCATTAATGGCATTAAAAAATTTCAACTTTTTATTATAAGTATCAAATCTGCGTAAACTTTTACTTAAATCTATCGTTAGTCTTAAAGATTTAAAATTTAAATCGACGTAAAAATGAATATACCTATTAAAACTATGCTGTCCTGCGACATCACAGAAATGTCGTACTTAATGTAAGAGTAAAACTTGTCAATTTATAATCTCCCGATGACCTCAAAAACTGCCGGCATCAAGCGAATAAATTTTTGCGAGACATACGACAGCAAAGTGTTAATTGAAATTCTAATTTAAAAATACAAAAGGCACAGCTTTCTGATATAAATATGAAACTTATGTAACGAATGAAATAACGTAATTAGGAATAATGTTTTCAAAAGTAAAGATAGATTAATCGAATCTGAAATATTATCATAACGCATGAACATTTCAGAGATTCGAATCTTCTTTTTTAAATCCTTTTTTGTATGAATCTGAAATGAAATCGACTGAAAAAATGTTTGAAAATAGTAAATCCGGATGAAACGTTTCATGAAATTTGTATTGAATTTTCATTGACTATTTTTCAGCATATGAAAATAAAAAAGCCCTTTTTCTTTTTTTTATTATCTTACTAGCCGCCTTTGGCGACCAGCCGGTTCGCCAGTATTACCATTCACTACAATTTTCAATTAAATATTTTAAGTAACTGATCTCTTAATAGATTCTCAAACAAAACATTTTTAATCTTCAAATTTTGATAGTCATACCAAACTTATACTGTTGCTTAGATCGTTTCGTTCAATTTACTATATATATTTTGCCGGCGTCCTGGCATAGGGGTAGCGCGTCTTCCCCGTGATCTGGGCGTCCCGGGTTCGAGTCCCGGTTCGGGCATGGTTTTCCTTCATTTGTTCTATCTGTGAGATGTGTGAATGTGCCCCCCTTTAAAAAGGGGCTGTGCAAGCGAATGTGATGCGTCAGTAGCAAAATCGTACTCTTGGCCCTAGTTGGCGCTACTAAAATAAGAGACGTTCCCTTTCGGCTTAAAATCGTTGATTTCAAATCAGCGGGCTTGCCTATGGCAAGTGCCATC
>JAPMOR010068998.1:43452-55633 GCA_026543865.1 Argiope aurantia | reverse complement strand
ACTAGTTTGACAATATTTTTAAGTCGATCTACATGCACCTCCCCTTTCAGTCAGGTGCTTTTAAATAGTTATCTATGCCTAGTCGAGGGGGGGGCACTAATGAATATATTGGACATACTGAACGTGAAAAACTATACATATTTCCCACAGACACCAAAGCGTGGAAAGAAAAAGGTAAATTAATAAAAGAACATGTTATAGCTTTGAAACTAAAAATAAACAATCTGGAATACAATAGAAAAGAAACAGTAATTATTACTGAATATAACTCCTATGACTAAATGCTGGAAAATGTGTTCGTAAAACAACATTAATATAATTTTAAAAAAAATTTATAAAAATTAGAGAAATTTTTTTTAAATGTAATTAGCATGAATAAAAAGTTATTTTTGAATTTTAAAGTGGAATTTAAAAAAGCCTTCGTTTAGTTCAATAATGGCTTTTAAGTTATTGAAAGAAAAGTTTAAAAAATGTAAATTAATTCTATTAAATGCGAACTAAGTAAATAAAAAATAAGTATTTAATTAAATCCAATAAAATTTGAAAAAAAAACATTCCTTAGAAACACCTACTTCTCAAAAGGTAATTACACGCCAAATTTTATAGCTGTATGCCCAACGGTTTGTTCTATAAAGAATTTTAAGCGTTTCCATGTTAAAACTTTCTTAACTACTGATGTCTAAGGTAACTAAGATTCATTATTTGGATAAACCCGTTTTGTAATTCTTTTCAAATCATAGGATGATTTTAAATCTAAAATTATTCATAATTATCTCCCTTCAGTTATTTTGTTTCATTTCAGCTACTTTTATTTCCAGACGAAAAATATTAGAAAATTGAGTTGACTCACAGCTTTTAACTTAATCATATTTTATCAAAAATTTATTTCTAATTAAAATAATTGTTGAAATATTAACTAATAAATCGTTATCTCAAGGTCGCATTCCATTGTAAATAGGATCCTTTTTAAGCAGAAAGTTAATTATTCGCAAGAAGGAACTATAATAACCACTTTACCTGATGAAGAAGGACACTCTCAGCAGTAAGAACTAGCTTCTTTTGAATAATATAGCCAATCAATCATTTCACAGGGCGAGATATAATAGCACGAATGTCTTTGTGAAAAAGTTTTTTGTGTTTGAATAATGCGCAGCCATGAATAGTTTTAATGAATAAAATGGTGGTATGATTCAACTGTTTGTAGAATTTATTCCAAAAATTACCATTTGGAAAACAAATCTCGCAAATATTTTTCAAAAATAAACATTCGAAACAAAGAAGTCTGGGAATCTTATCGTGAAAAACCATCGATTAAAATTTTAGAATCATTAAATGTTACAAAGGAATCAATTGTAAAAACTTCAGTATTATAAAAAATTCAAACTATGATTTAAATAACTGAATAAATTGAACAATAAATAAAATCAATGATAAAAAAAATTGAACAATGAATATATTTTTTTCAGTACTTCATTCCATGTTTTTAATGTAACATCTGGTTTTAGCACACAATTCACAATTTTTTTACACAAATATAAAATTATGTGAAACAATATCAAATATAAAATACCTTCATATAGCAAATTATTTAAATTTTAAGTTTTGAGTATATATTTAGATGTTCACGAAATAACAGACTTCTTGCTGAAAGATTTCAACCAACATTTGAAAGAAATCAATAATTTTGATGTGAAAGCTAAATTTCATACATCAATCTCATGCGATTTTGTACACACTTATATACTGTCTACTTTTGTCCACTTGAATCATTTCATGATAATTAAATGGAAATTTTATCATTGAATTTTCATACACTTACTGACGGGACTAAGTACAAATTGTATACAATCATTTGCTATAGAAAATAATATACTATTTTAATAATTTCAAAACTGATTTAACAGTTAATGTATGAAATCCATTGAATTTCTATTCCATATTATTCGATATATAGAAATTTAAAGTTTAAAAAAGAAAAAAATTCATTAAAATAAAAAAAATAAAAACTTATCGTAATTTTTTAAAAATTCTTTACTTTTTTTACTAATACAAAACTAATAAAATTGCATTTATTAAAAATGTTTATTAGTTATATTAAGTTCTCTTGTAACGAACAAACAAACGGATCTACCAGAAAACTTCATTCCTAAAATAGTATTATCAAATTCATGGAAGTCTGAAACGGGATGATAATCTCGAGGTCAATTTTTTTGACGATAGTAATAATTCATATATTCTTATACGAAAAAGTAAACAACTTCTTCTTCAAAACCCGTCTGTGAAGTATCTCAGTCTTAATAAAAGTATTGGAATTTCCACCAAATGAAACACGCCCCTGAATTCCTAATCGAATATTGCAACAACATAATAGCATTGGAACCCTTTCATGGTTCGTGATGCGCTGAGCTTCATCTGATATTAAAGAGCCGTAGCGATCATCATAAATCCAGCAATTTGGTCTTAAGGACGGAAGAGGGAAAACCCGATCCTGTCCGTTCAACAAAATAACAATCGTCTCTCTAATTGTGAGTGGTAGTTCCTTTCAGAAGACTCTTAGTAATGAAAGTGGTTTAAGTTCGATCATTCATTTATTATTTGCGTTTGAACAAAAAAATTGGACAATATTGTCAAATTTATACAGATTATTGTCAGTTAATTCCGGGGACTATTTTGGAGTTATAAATTTAATAAATTTTACTATATAATAATAGTTTATAGAAATGTTGTAGAAAATAAACATTTTTAGTTCTAAATCATTTATACTACTTTCAATAATAAAAATAATGAATATTGTGAACATTATAATGTTATATCAATATTTCAATGTTCTTTGGCGCCACTCCAATTTAAATTCTGTTTGAAAATTTTTCATTGAAATAGAGACTAATGAATAAAAAATAATCGATTTATTAAGAAATATTTGCAATTATATAATTTTATAATTCAATAGTTTTGAAAAATATTTTTTAATATAATTATATATATCTATCATAGAGAAAATGCACTAATTCACTACAATAATTAAGAATTAATTTGATTAATTTTTTAAAATTATTTTAATTTTATAAATTTCTAATTAAATTATTTTAATTTTATAAATTTCTAATTAAATTATTTTAATTTAATTAATAATTTTTCTAATTAAATTATTTAAAAATTATTTTAATTTCTATTATAATGGTAGATTTTGTTCACTCAGTATAAAACTGCTATGGCTTGGTGACCTCTAGTAGACTCAAAACTTGACTTAGACGAAAATCTTCCTGTATATTTGGAGTTTGTGCATATTGCATTTCTCGTCAAAAGTTAAGCGTTCAGCTTTATTATTGTCTAATTTAGAAGTAAGCACATTGGCTATTAGTCACATAGGTACATAGAAGCAAGCACATAGGCATTTCTATTTTTAAACACCGGTCGGATGACAGCATCTGAACTGCCAAACTCTTACAAACTTCAATCCACATTAGTGTGACGATGGTTGATCCCCGATGGTAGATTTAATGTGTGGCGGGCCTTTAGTAGAATTAGATATCCAATCCGAATCCCTCCGATCCCACCGTAGAGATCTTATCATTGGGTCACGGGACTTTGGAGTTAGAGTGATGTAATAGTTTGACGAGGGTAAAGTCGACTCACAAGTATGTTGGCCACAGAAAGACAGATTCTTCTTCAGTATTTCTTTTGTTCCTGAGAAAAGGGATGGTATATTATTATAATCCTTATAATACTGAAACAGATGCTCTTGAGATTATGATCGTTAAGCTTCTTGCTATAGTATTTGGAAAAGTGTGGACAAATTTGAAGATTATGTCATAAAGCACCAACATTCTCCATCCTTATGATTCCATAGTTCATTTCCTAAATTAAAAATATTCTGAAGCCTGGTCAGATCTAGGCCTTGTGCTATAAAATTGAAATACAATTATCCTTCTGTCATTTGATTTCATTGTTTACTTCATACTAATTATAAGAAATTCTGCTCTACTGATAGTTAATGTAAGTACTAAAGAAAGCATCTTTGTATCACCAAAAACTATTGCATCCTTCCTTGCCCCTGATAAAAGTTGCGTGTTTCCAAAAATGAACTTATACTACTTTCATATAAAAGATTCATGTTATGAAGTGACAATCATCTCATCTATCGTGAGCATTCATTCTTTTAACAAAACACTCACATGGAGCCGCATCCTTTTACTTTTGAATATGATCTTCGCAGAACATAAGAAACACACCACTGGGATTTATGTGAATTTGTTGCTTTTTTGAATTGATTCAAATGTCAGGTGGTTAGCATAAATATTCGTTCAATGAGAAAAGGAAAAAAATATCTGATGTGAAGGAAAGTAAGATAAAATAATGGAATTTTTGCAGGAATACAAATGCCTGTTGTAAATTAAATTTCAAGATGTTTCGAATCGTCTTTGTAACGCCTATGGCGGTATTAAAAGAACAATGCAAAGCAGTCTGCTTTTGTTGCTGTACAAAACAGTATTGAAAAATGCATTTACGAATAAAAAGTAGAACAAAGAATCAGGGAGAATGTGGTTTTGGTGAAGATTTATCTACATTACTTAAGATATGAGATTTAAAACCCCAGGAATGTCTGCTGCAATTCTTTTACATTTTATCTGATGGCCTTGAAATAAAATCTTTTCCACTTAATTCAATGATTTATCTGAATAAAATGTTATTATATTTCATATTATTTTATTCATAAATTTTGAAGCACGATGTATAAGAAAATTTTATTCGCGAGTGCTAGTTTCACGTGGAGAATTAAGAACATTTCCCCTTTAATATTAAAATGTGGCTTAAATTCATAAAAAAAATATCTGCTGCTGTTCCTATTACTTTCATTTAAGAAAATAATACAATCAGCAGAATCACATATTCAAGCATTAGCATAAATATATATCTGTTGTTAAATATAATGAATGGCAGAATTCAAAGAACTCTCATTAATTCCCTTAGAAATGTTTATGTTTAATTTAGTTTAGTTATATTAAGATCCCATAATGAAGCAACACAAGGGTATTTAAGGCTTGGCCTTTATGACTTCGAACAAAAGTCAGATAACAGCAACCATCACACTCTTCTCCAAATTTCCTCACCATCTACGAGAGGGCATTTGTCCTTAAATATCATTTTTAATGTACACAAAGTTCACATATATGGTGGACCATGGTGGAATTGGCCCCAAATCCGAGATCATCCTTCTGGATCTTCCTTTTGACTAATGCTGTGGCACAAAACATTATATTAATTTTATTTACTGTAACTATAAATAAGGGGGAGGGAGGAGAAGCAGAAAACTTATTTGTTTTAATATTTCTTATTAATTAAAAAACAGCTATAGAACATTTTGTCACAAGTTTATGCTTTTTTTCAAGTACATTATATTGTTAAAAATTATAATATTCTGTATAAACAATTTGTTTTAATATTTCTTATTAATTAAAAGACAGCTATAGAATATTTTGTCACAAGTTAGAGGAAGAGGAAAAATATTTAACCACAAAGTCTATGAGGTTTGTTTATTTACTTCATTTCCTTAAAACGCCCTTAAAGCTGCCCTTCCATAATATTTCCATTTCAAATTCTGTAATTAACACCACTTATGCCCTGAGAACGCGCAAGCAGAGCAGACGAAGGTTGCGTTTAAAGAGAGTTCTTCTCCAAAGACGCCCTGTCGAACTTGAAATATCGAGTGATTCATGCTCTATCTTATGAGAAGAGTCTGAATTGTCGAAAGACATTGTCAAATTTATTTCAGAATTTATTTATTTTTAAGCAATTTAAAAGTGGTCTTTCAATAAAACCAATGAATTAAAGACAGCTTGTACAAAGGCTATCATAATTAGTTTCAAGATGGACAATGTTAATAATCAGTTTTAATATTGCTACTGCAAAATGTAATCCATTTTGGCATTTGTTGCAAGCTTTACAATAATGCATGCTTTAAGGATTATTCCAGAAATCTCCCTGTTGATTTGTTGTATTTTCTTTCTACGCTAGAATTTTTGTGTTAATTTTTGTTAGGCGCATGTTAACATTTTCATGCAATAATATTTTTCAAAATTTATAATGAAAGCCTCTTATTTGATCAGGTACATAAAACTTAAGCTAATATGAATCCTTCACTCAAATGACCAGCCAAATTCATTAGAAATTTATATATATTTGAAAAAGAAGTACTTCTATGGTGAATATAAAACTAAACTTTTTACAAAATAATTATAAAAATTAATGGGTTGCTACTTAAATAGCGGTATGTTTTACAACTCTTATATCGGGCAAAATATCTTTACAGAAAAAAAGCATCAGTTCGACTAGATTTAAAACAGAAAATACTTCAAAGAGGTATACTTCACCTAGCTTGTTTAGTTACTATTAAGTCTAATTCTTCATCAACTTTAAATTTACCATTCAATAATAGTTATATTTCAAAATTTATAATTGCATTTACATATACGTAAATGTAACTAAGACACAACAACTAAGACACATGAAGATTATGGGCCTTTTTAATCTTTCAGTCAAGACGTCTTGCCGAATTCGAAACATAACGAGGAGCTGAATCATCTTGATATTTTTTTAAGTTATCGTTGGAAATTGTTAGATTATATTTTCATATTTTAAATTTATTTACATTAAGAAAAATCAAAAATGTCATTTAAATGTATGATGCAAGTTAAACAAAAAGTAGCTGTATAGAAACCAACAGGATCAACTTCAGTACACAAGGCACTACTAGACAAGATTAGTTAAGAAATTTGCCAGGCTTTAAAAAGATGAAGTCTGTAATTTGATGTGTTTATTTACTTTAAAAAAACTTAACACCTTTCCAGATACCAAACAATAATATTTACAATGCGAAATCTGTAATTATGGCCATTTATTTTTCTTCAAGCCACACAACCAGAGCATTCGAAGGTTGCAGATGATGCGAATCCTTCACTCAAGACGCCCTGCCGAACTTGAAACATCGCATGAGTCATGCATGTTCTTCTGATTGTCTTATCCATCAAAGGCGTCGTCAGACCTATCTCTTAAATTAATTGCGCGCTTGATTTTAGCGTTTTGCATGCACACACGGAAGTACTCTTGGGTTGGCCATGAAAATCGACTAGCGACACCTAAAACTAGAATGAGGCCTCGTCACTTGAAGCATCCATCCTCCAGCGAGACAAAACTTTTCGAGACATATTTCTTCCTCCTATATCTAGGGTAAGTGAAATGTCTGACTGGGGTGTCGCATCAGTGTTTGACTGTTGGATATGATGTTGTTTGTTTCAAGAATGGGGTCAATTCGCATGGCGTGAGGTCAGAGACTTCTGGTAAGCATCATCGCACATGCCATTTCATATCTAAATACACTTTCACTTATGATCTGTAGCTGCGGCAATTCTATTTTTCTCCTGCAAAATGCGCAGTGGATTCTGAAATTAAGTTGGAGTAACACATTCAAATGGATCACATAAACTGATCTCGTATCCATAGGATTCAAATCTATTAGTTTATCAATTTAGAGTTAAGGTGATTATTTTGAAATACTTAAACTTTTACCATTCAAAAAATTTTTGTCTAGAAAAATTTTGCAAATATATTTCTATACTTATACACATAAAGTAGGATCTCAGTATACAAAAAAAATATCAAATGTCACATAAAATAATACTGAACAATGAAAGGAACTGAAAAATATAATTATGGTAGAAATAAACGTATTCCTAGTTTGAAAATTGCTTATTAGACTTCTGGTTTAAGATTCTTGAGCTGTTTGAAAATAAGTTTGTTGAATTAATTAGTTAATATAATTCATGTCATTCTTATTAAAAGATTAAATTTCAATATTTCTTTACATGTAAACTTACTATAAATCCAACTCTAAGTTCTTTTATGATATGCTTTTATGTTTTAGTATATTAATAAGACAATTATGATATTTCATTCAATTGAGGCTCAATATACATTTAGATTCAATATCTCTATGCTTACTGATATTTTATTTATATATTTAAAAATATTTCATGTTTTTTAGAAACTGAATTTTAGATATACGCTATTGAAATTTTAAAAAAGTGTAAATTGATTTTATGTGTTCCAAATATTTAATTGTATATGCTATATATGCTACCTAAAATTTATTTATCATAGTATCCCCTTATTAACAAAAAACGAACATTTTTTTAACTTATTTATGAATAAAACATAGAAGATAAAATGTAAATAAACAAAAATTTTAAAAGAGAAAAAAATGTTTTATAATTGACAGGATATACCATATAAACTTTATTTTAACGATATATAATCACGGAGAAATTCTATTTTATTTTTACTGTAATTATTCATTTTATTATTTTCCTTTCAAATAGTTTAAATACAAAACTTCAGAAACTGAAAACTGCTTTGAGCATACCAAAATTTAAATAAATGAGTACAACAGACAACGATTTATATTTTTCTATTGTGCTGAATTATACGTCGAAAATAAATAATTGTTAGCGAATGAGTTTCTTTTAAAGTAAACATAAGTCTATCTGAAAAAATGGTTCCAATTATTACAACTTCATGATTTCCTGTTTACTCTTTTTTATTAATTTTCACTGTATTTGATTTGAAACTATACCGGAAGGTAATATTTTGATCCATTTCCAATTGTATCTCTTAAACGCTTCGCATAAATAAACCTCCTTTGAAAAGATCAAAAAAAAAAAATGTTTGCATCATTTACCACAAAACTAAAACTGATTTTTGTTTCTCTTGTGAAGTTTATTCGGTTACGTATTTTAATATGTAATAATTCATTATAGTTTTCTAGTGGAAATAAAATATTAAACATTCCAGTGAAATAATAGCATGTTTTGATTGAAATTTGGATCAAAATTAATGAAAAGAAATTACCGCAATTGAAGTAGAGCTCTTTAAATTTATCGAATCATTGTGAAAATTGATTCAAATTTCATTATAACAAAATGTCAAGTAATCAATTCATGAAGTCTATTTCTTTTTCAAAATTAAACAAAGTAGCTTAAAAGGTAAATATGCTCTGGATTTATAATTAGATTAATTTCTGTAAGTCATCTATTATATTTTTATTTCTAACCATTATAAAATAATAGTACCATTACTTTTATTGTGAAACAACATCATTTATTAATTTTAGCTAAAATCATATTCTGCTTTAGGTTCCTGAAGGTTTACAATGAAATGTCAGAAAAAAAAACTAACAGTCAGTATTAATTTTAGAAGTCATAATGTCTGTATATATTGCGTTAGCCTTTTTTTTTTTTTTTTTTTTTTTTTTTTTTTAAAGTTACCAGATTTTCTAAATTTCAACCTGGGACTTTTTGGATTTTGAGAAAGATTTTATAGCCAAGGAAGTAATTTGTAAATCAATCAAAGCTAGTGGTTAGGTTATCTTTTATACTTATAACAGTAAAAGTTTACATAAAGAATTGTGGAAGCACTTCTAATAAGTACAACTTGGTACTGCAATTCTTCATTAAAATGCAGTTATAACTTTCGATATAAAATTAAAATTGAAAAATTTTCAAAAGCAAAATTTTTTAAACTGAATTAAAGTAATCTTTTCACGAACATTTCGTCATACCAACTATTTATTTAAAAGTAAAAACAAAATAGTTTGGGACATTTTATTTCAATATTTCAAAAATTCAGGTATGACTTATTTTTTAAAATCAGAACAAAGATTTAAAAATTGGTATGTTCTGTTTCAGCCAAGATTTCTGGATCTCTTCATTTTATAACAATATAATCCAAGTATTACAAGACATTTTTGTGTTAAAATTGCTGGAGATTGCCGGAGTCATACCTGAATTTTTGAAATTATGAAATAAAATGTCCCAAACTGTTTTGTTTTTACTTTTAAATAAATAGTTGGTATGACGAAATACGGAATATTTGTGGTCAGACCTATTTGATAGCTAGCAATTAGATCAATTTCGTTCGTTTGATTAATTAAATAACTAACAATAATGTTACTTGATTGTTTGTCTCATTAGTTTATCAAAATAGCAGGTTATTATCGCAGCACGCATAACCTTGTGCATAAATTTCTGAGATTTTAAAAGGTTATTCCCGGAATATTTTGATAACACCTATGTATTTCCCATTTAAACCAATAAATTGCTATTAAAGTGCACTGAATATTTATCCCGTCTCCTTTAATACATAAAAAAATTGTAAATATCATTACATAAGGATATTATAAGTTGTATTGTGATTAATTTTGCAAAATCCCACATTCTAGAATGAGGATTCATAGTTAATAAATATTGTGGCATTTTTAAATGCTGCCGTAAATGCCCTTGAAGCACAGAAGCTTTTGTATTTCTGTTCCTGAAAATTAATGTGGCATCAAAATGCAAATTAAATCGAAAAAGAACATATTTTTTCAACCAGAATCTTATATAAGTAAGAAAAGGGTATATATCCTTTGCGATGTATCTGTCTGGAGATTCGTCTCCTTATTAGAATAACCAATTTGACTAACGCAGAAAATATCTTCCTTAAAATTAGAATAGTAAAAAAAATATTTCAATATACAATTTAATCTTTTGTATTCTGAGTTATGTAAAACATTCGATAGAAAGGTACCAGGCAGAATTATCCAGGTGATCTAGAATTTTCCTGCCTAAAATTGCTCAGTTAGATGAGGTTACTTTTCTTCTTCTACTGCATTTAAAAAGTGCTGGAACTTTTAAAATATTTCCCAGAAGTAAAATGATTATACCAGCATCAATAGAACAAACAAAGATATAATATGATCGAATAGTCAGAACAAGTTTCATCCAATTCCAATGCGTACAGCCCAACTATTATAGGCTTTAAAAATTTGCCATCA
The DNA here is from genome assembly GCA_026543865.1 of Argiope aurantia. Taxonomy (NCBI): domain Eukaryota; kingdom Metazoa; phylum Arthropoda; class Arachnida; order Araneae; family Araneidae; genus Argiope; species Argiope aurantia. The sequence continues at coordinate 44,766 of JAPMOR010068998.1, read as the reverse complement.
TGGTTGTTTCTTAATGACAGAGTTCATAGGTCTCAAAACATCAATTCCGTTATTTCCAAATTACGCTAATTTTCCCAACTCCAATCTGTGTGATTTCTTCCTTGAATGGAAAATTTGTTTTAAGGACAGCAATTCCCAAATTTCTTAAGAGTACAAAGACAAAAGCACTGGAGTAGGTGCAAAAGGTACCATTTACTTTACAACTTTGTACGGAAGATGGCGAAAATATGAAGTTTCCAGAATAGTTGCTTTGAAAGAAACGTTAAATAAACAGATTCTCTATCTGTATTATCCTTTTTTAGTAAAATAAGTCCGAAAACTTTTTTTAACATAGTAGTGCTTACCAGTGATGAATTTTACATTAATGGCTCAATAAGCATTAACAGAAACGGATTACAGTTGCTACCTTAATCAGTATTAAAAGAAAGGATGCAAGGAGACAAAATTGCCGTTCACAAACTGACTGACTGCAATTCAACTATACTGACTGAGTAGAATATGAATAGGAAGAACATGGTATCGGGTAATAAAACTACTAATTAACTCATATAAATAAAAAACCTCGATTACTCTTATTAGACACATTAATTACCTAATGCAACGAAAATTTTTTTAATGAAAATGATAAATTTGAACTTAAGCTGAAAGTATTATTGCAGGAAGTTTTTAAAATTTAATTTGAAATTTAAGGAAAGAGATGTTCCATCAAATCGATACAATTGAAAATCAGACTTTCTCGATTTCTAGATAATATTAAAATAATTCTAAAACGTTAAGCTTTTTTATAGTATTAAACTACATTAGTATTTCGAAAAATTGTTCCGATTTTATCTTGGGCAACATACGATGTTCCAATTTCGATAGTCGTATGTCCAATAGTGACCAATCTTCATTGCCTTAAGCACAAATATATATTTATTTATTATTAAAGATCACAACATTGTCAACTTTATTGGACCGGTTTATATTATTTTATTAAATGCTCTAAATTTGTAAGCTAATATAAAGTATCTTATCAAAACTTGCTAAATAATAACCAAAAACTGCTTTTAGCAGGTAAATAAAAAGTAGTGATTGCTTCGAGTTAAATGGCACCGTATTTAACGTCAAAATTTTTTGAATAATGGTAAAAATTCATTTAAAGAATCAAAACAGTCTTAAAAATGTGATATTTAGTTTGATAAAGAACTACATGTCTTCTTTGGAATCTTAACTATTATTTTTTATTATAAGAAAGTTCACATGCTCAAATAAATTGTTTCTAAAACTATTCAAACGTATCTGATTCAGATTAATATATTTATATATTAAATT
>JAPMOR010068998.1:0-39488 GCA_026543865.1 Argiope aurantia | reverse complement strand
TTTTTATATATTTATATTTTAGCTGTAAAATATAATTGTATTTATGGGTGCAAATAAGATTATTACCTTTTTTTGCGATCAGTTTTACAGTATTGACATGCATTATAAGGGAGATGGCGTTATCAAAGAAATATTTTATAGTATTAAATTATAAAAATTAATTAATTTTTCCTAATAACGTTTCCCCACTGAATGTATCAGACGGAATTATGTTTATGATGCAACAAAATTACGACGATTTTTTCCATTCTCCCAATCTTCATACACATCGATTCCTTTACCAAATAACTGAATGAAAATGTGGTATTTCACAAAGAAAAATATTCACATAAATTTTTGTTAATTCATTGTAAAATATGTTGTTTTTAAGATAAACACAAATGTAGTACGGACAAAGGTAAGAGGTAATTATTTATGACAGATTTTATAATTTTTCTATACTTGTTTTGAATGAAAATAACGAAAATTTTTCAAGAAAGTTCTTTTTTATTTTAATGGGTTTAATTAAAAGGGAGAACTAATTTTTCAAATAAATATTTCTCATATTAGAGTTATATTTATGATGCAAACAAAAATTACTTAGTTCAGTTTTACTGACCAAGCATACAGCTGAAAAATCTCTTAAGTAATCAGTGTTTATGTAAAAACCACTTCAGACAAGACGAGACTTTTTTAAATTATAAAATAGGCTTATAATTATTTTTTGATTTATCAAATAATTATTAAATTAATAGCTTAAATAACGGAATAACAGTTTTCAATAGGGACCAACTAATTATTGCATTTTTAAAAAATTTAATATCTCTATTTTTTTATTGCTTTGAAAAAGAATTTCAATCAGTTTTCATATTAGCTTTCAAAAACTAAATTTGAATTATTAAATATCATAGAAATTAAAAAGCATTTATTTCTGGATACAACCCTCAAGACCTCTTTAATTGATTCTGTTTTATTTTTACGGCTTATTCCATAAAGGGAATATTTTTTTTAACATTTCTTTACTTTAAAGTTTTTTTTTTAATTTATAAATTAGAAAGTCCTTCATCCAGGTACCTTCTTAATCACATAATAAATACAGAATCAGTATTCCATTTCTGGCTACGGCATCCAATGCAATTTAAATTGTACCCTTGTTATCAAGAAAATTTTTAAATGTTTAGGGATTCTTCTTTTCTATTGATAAGGCTGAATATTATTTAATAGTATAATCTTTTTAATACAGAATCTTAGCACCTTTTTGTAATTTACATAGCATGAAATAATATCTTTCCAACAAACCAGTCAAAGATTAAATATAGCATGCAAAGATATTTCTGTGGTATTATTAACAATTAATGTATCAAATAGTTTTCCTATAATATGGTTGATGTTAAGTTATCAAACTATTCTTATTATTTGATGGGTTGAAACTATTTTATGATTTCGATTCTCTATAATGAATATTTACATTTGAGAATAATTTTTGGAAGGCGTAAACATCAGAATGTCTATAAAAGATAACGTTTTTCAATTATTTCTTTATGAATGAATTGAGCCAACATAAGAAATCGAAACATGCATCTGTTTTTTACATTATTTGTTCCATTTTAAGACAATATTTGACTACAATACATATTTACTACATTCTACATAATTTTGATATCCTCATCACCACATCTTTATATAATAAATGCAATTATAATACGCTATGCACCCAACTACTGAAATTTCAGAACGGCAAATTTATAATTATTCTCTTGTGACCATGAAAACTGAACACATTTTTTTTTCTTTTTCTTTTTATGTTGCTAATAATTAAATGTCCGGCTGAGAATTACATGGGCGAGACCCAAAAATCATTTTGATTGAGAAGCATTTATAAACCTATTAATTTTCAACACTATTGGTCACGAAAAGAAACAGCCATGACCATAACATCCCAGACTAAAAGCATCCATTCAGAAAGATTTACAGTGCTATTCATGATGTTGATAATGAATAGAAAAATCCGTGGCCATAACACCAATCTACAGACAACTTTCATTCAGACGGATTAACTGAACTAATCGCCTACATATTCAAACCTTCCGGCATGTCGACCAACAAACAGATCTATCTACCTAGCAGTCTAATCACTCTCACGAACCAAAAACATCAGGTCATTTCTGGAGATTAAGTCTAAGACATGAAAATGACGTCATCATATTTGGCGAGGTCGAAGATGAAAGTAAGGTTTAACAGCAGAAATCATGGCTACGTCAAGCGGAAGAAATCCTTGTAACGCAATGTAAAAAAAAAAAAGAAAGTGTGGTATTTCTCCGCTGGGTGTTTTACTGCTCAGATAACCTTCGTCCGGCCTATTGCACTGCGGTTGAGACGATCTTTATGGAATTCCATAGTCGTGAAATTTACAGAGACAAACTAGTTTGTAACTGAAATACAGAACACTAATTCAGTTCAAGCTTGGCAAATGATTTAAAAATAAAAGTTCTGAAAAAAAAATCTGTTGGGTACGTTTATTGACAAATTAAAAAATAATATAAGATCCAGTTATCGATTGATTTTTGTCATGCTTTACAAAAAATAAAACTATATTGTGGCTTGCAATTAAAAAATTGTCTGTTATAAAATGTGCCTGAAATCCACTGTTTATACCATAGAGGTTAAAAATCAGATGAAGTATACTTAAACCCAACTTAAAAAGAAATTCTTTCAATTTCAGTCCTTAATTTTAACACTTCTTCACTATAAAAGAGATGCTCAAGTATCAGAAATTCACTTTTGGAGTAATGGATTGCTTAACTTTTGGAGTTTTCTAGATTCGTGGAACTATACACTTCATCAAAATTAATGATTTGAAAGTATTACTTTATAGTAACTGATTTATAGTATTGCAGTTTTTTTATTTGTTTTTCTTTTTGTAAATGTTCATTATTATTAAATTTTATTTCATTTCAGATTAATTTTTGTTCGTAACATCTTAAATTAATAGAGCCTTCTTATTTAGAAAGAATTCTGCTTTTATTTGGGCTCGTGTAGTAATGTTCCATTTAATATTAAGTTTTATAATAAAGATAATTTGAATTTGAATTTTTATTTGGTAAGTTAAACGAATTTTAACTTGCTTCGACGATGGTCATGAAATATAGCAACAATTTTAAGCTGTAAGATTTATGTTGACTAGTGATTTTCTTCAGAAAAAGAAGACATTTTCGAGATATAATATGTTTCCATTCCATCTTCCATTTAGAACAAAAGTAGTCCGCATCTTTCTAAAAAAAGAGAAAATAGATGATACTTAATCCCTGAAAACAAGCTAGATAAACTTTTCCATTTCAGGTCAACATTTGATTATATGAATAATAAGAAACATAAGTAAAAAATTATTAAACAAAAAATGTAAAAATCATATAATAGTTAACGTTAAACATTCGTCCATTTAGAGTTTTGATTCTTGAAATATAAATGATATCATCTGAAAATTCTTTATTGTATGCATTTTGATAATAAGGTTGAGGAAACCGCTATACTGAGAAAATGCTGTACATGTAGCAGTGAATTTCACTCCTTGGCACACACCGCTGATCTCATACATAGCAGACGACACGTGAATTTCGACAATTTCATTTTATTCACTCATTATTTTCCTCACACGACTGATGAGTGGCCAACTGTAACCGACACAGAGGCTGTGACGCTGACACACCGTGGCTGATATGAAAACTTTCGCGACCTCAGAATTGTTTTTTATGGGGAAAGAAAGCACTTTTTTTATTGAATTATGCAAACAGAAATGTAAAACATGTGCTAGTCATCACGGAACTTTTACTCTTACTTCATGAGTCAGGGTAACAAGGGAAGAAGGAGGGGGATTGTTTAGAATGATAGAAAGTTTGCCCATATTCAAGGTTGGAAATATTTAAACGGCTTTAAAAATTTGAAATGTTTTATGGCTGTGAATTTTAGGCCAGTGTCTTCACGGGTAGCTAAGTACATATAAGGTCAGCAGAAGATTCTATGAATGTTTTAACGCCTTTACTATTCTTAACAATCGTACTTGTTCTATTTAAGGATAGTAAAACACATAAATTGTGGAAATTTTGAATTGGTAATTGTGTACATCAAGTAAAATGCATGCTTTTTAAGGTGAAATTTAGTAAGATTCCTTCATAAATTATACAAGTGGCTGATTGCGCAGATCAGTTTCAAAGGATATTAGTTCTTTGAAGTTTATACTTAGATTTCAAAAGTTTGATGATAAAAAAATGCTACATTTAATTTAATATTATTTTTAAGAAGAAATTGTCCATGAACACATATGAATATAACTGTATTGATTCTTAAACAGTTCTTAATTACAAAAGTTTATCATACGTATATCGATTTTTCAATTACAAAATAGATAGATAGATTAACAAATTTTGTATCACTAAAGATTAATTCCACCTTTTTTTCTTCTTCTTTTTTTTTGAGCTAACATTTGTACAGTAGGAAAGCGTCTATAGAATTATCTGCATTTACCGCGCTCCGAATATAAAGAGAACGCCAATTCTTAAACAGCAGCGAGAGCAAAAGGAATCCATTCACACTCACACAAAAAAAAAACTCTTATTTTTCTTTGTGATTGACCATCTTCTACTTAGGGCAATGACCAGCGAATCTAGCTTGAAGCTAAAGAGAAGAATAGGTATTTTATACTGATAAGTGGCACACGCTGACTTCTTTATTATGAGTCGAATGGCCGTTGTTAGTGAAATTGATGACAACTTAACCACATATTATCTACTTATTTACATTGAAAAATTAGAAACTAATCAGTTATTACAAAAGGAAATTAGCTACATTGAAGAACTATGGTAACTTTTGACGGATGTTTCTTTTGGAACGTTATAGCTCTTTTCCTTTAGATTTACTGAATTTTCCAATAAATGTTTTTTTTTCTGATTTCATAATATTTGTAATTTGTTTACTTAAATGTTATTGTTTAGCTGATTGAAATTTCAAATAAGAATTCTTATAACAATTGGTAATGTTTGAACCACTGATACAATAATTGTCCTAAGTTTAAGCTTCTCATTGATTTGCTTCCTTGATAAAATTTGTAAAGCATGTACAAAAAATATTTATTGTCAATGCTAATTCTTTAAACGCAAATCATGGAGTCCATATACTCATGCTATTCTTTAAGCGATTCTATTTTGAATTTATGCTCTTATTATATTAAATTTCATACACACCATTGCTGTTAAAATTGACGAATAAAGCAAAGAAATATCATTTATTTTAAATCCCAACTTAGAGATTTCAGATGTCGTAAACCCAATTCATTCTTTTTCTACAAGTATAATAACATTTAATATTAAAATTTTTATTTAATGTTACCTACTATAATAGTCACGAATCATTAGACAAACTATCTTTAGATTATGTCTAGATTTGGCCGATCATAAATATTCATCCAGGCCAAAATTAAAATCGTAATTCATATCAGTCTGACACCTATTTTCTAGGTTTTCATTTGATTCGAAATAGTAAAAATTCACGCAAATGCACTTTAGATATTGAATTCCTTTCCGTTAAGGAAGTGTTGTGCATCAATGTTTAAGAGAGTGCTGGGCGAATTCCATCAGTTAGTTCCACTTCAGTAATTCAGAAACCGTTTCCACATGCAAAAGGGTTGTTTATGCTCTTAAGGTTTACTAAAATTTATACCCCGGACATTATTTGTGTTTTTTGATGATAGTCTTTTAGTCATGTTGATTTTATTCCGGGAATAAGCAAAGAAATAAGTTACTGAAGTAATATTCATACCACATTATACTGAACCCATACGTTACAATGTTCCTACCACATAATATTGCTATATTCATTGCACACAATTCAGACTTTGTAATGTAATATTTCATACCACATTCTTGAACAATTTCAAATCCAAGAGTTGTTTCTTTTATTAATGTAGTAAAATTCCTTAAATTATGTTTTGAAAAATTTTGAATTGATGCTGGAATGACCCTTTAGTTATTGATTGTTTTGAAGCCGATTATTTTATTCTGGTTCAAATAGCATCCTAACCATCTGACCATAGTTCAATATTAATGGGTCCATCCTAAAATAGATTTTTTTGTAGCTTCAAAGAGAAACTTTAACTAAACTGTCAAATTAGCTTTCGAACTTATAATTATATGCTGTAATGATGTAATTATGATTATATAGAATAATGGTATAAAGATTATAAAGCAAAGTTTGCTGTAACTGCTCAAGCTTTTCGAAGAAATAATTGCTTTCATAATAATAAAAATGTAGCAACAGCAAGACATAATTTTTCAACTTTTTCTCCTTTCACAGCATCTATCTGATACCTACGATTGAATCAAGAGTATGCACATTATTACCACCGCAAAATAAGACGCACTTAAAGATAACTTCGCACCCAGTTTTCAATGACCCTCGATGCAAAACATCATTTTTAAGTCGCTATCACTTCCAATAAGAACATCGTGCGCTTAACAGCCCTCTAAAGCGAAGATAGCATCTTCAGTTGCATGATGATCCTTCACAATAGCTTCTTAAAATAACTTCTTATATTCACGCTTTTTTAATCGGATTAACTATAAGCAGTGAGAATTGCCACAAAAGTGAAGTCGATTACATGTTGCCCAATCATTATGTTAAATGAAGCCTGAAGTTAACAAAAATACAAAGCGAAATCGGAAGAAAAAAGAAAGTACGTTAAAAAAAGTTATGATCTTTGAAGCTTTCTTTTCTTGAATGTAGCACGGTTTGAGTTGTCTGATATTTCTTATAGTTCAGGTCTAATCTTGTTAAGGATCTTTTCTTGAAAAGGCAAGTATCCGTTACAGAAAACTTTCCTTCAGAGGATTCAGAGAATTAAAATTCATTCGAGGAAAAACTGTAAAGTTCAGGAAATTCGAATCGTTACTTTATGAATGAATCAATTGCGAAGGAATGGAACGTCCATTTAATTATTATAATTCCTTGGTTTCCTTTGATAAATTAATTAATTTTGCTCTGCCTTCAATAATTATAGATTTATGTATATAGAAAGTTATATATAATTATGTGTGTTCTATAAATACTTACTTTTTAATCACACAAACTCAAGCTTTACTTTAATTTCTGAGTTGCCTGGGTTCTTAGTTTCCCCAAAATGTATTCTCTGCAAAATTATGCTCTAAAGCAAAATAAATTCCGAAACTTTTCCCACGATCGCTTTTTTTCTCATTTTTTCAGCCTTCCTATTAGGATTATGTCAATGCCTGATCATGGTTCTAATCAGGAATTTGTCATACACATCTTAAAAATTAAAGATTTCTCTTAGTCATAATTTGAAAAATAAAAATGAGAATTCCAATTAAAAACTTGCTCTCTCTCATTTCATTTCGTGGAGTCAGTTATTTGCTCAGTTAATTGATTTTTTTTTATTTGTATAATTTCAATGTCTTTACTCTCCAAAAAAATTAATGTTTTAGACTTAATTCTATTAATAAAGTAAAATTTAAATCCTTAAACATGATAACTATACAAATTTTAATTCAAAACGGAAATGCAATATTTTAGTAATCAAATGGGGCTCCATAATTTAAATATCCATTATCCTAACACAGCGAGACGTTTCTATAAAACAGTAATCCTCATTATGACCGATAAGGAATGATTATTTCAAAGCAAAATTTTGGTAGTTTTTTTTTTTTTTTTTCTAAAAAGAAGTTCTTATTGGCCCGGTTGATTTGACTGTGAAATTCCCAAGAGAAATTATCCACTTTTTCTTTCAGTCAAACGAAATCTATTGCATCATCTCAGCTTGTTGAATTGCACACAAGATTGGGTCCATTAATATTAATACAAACGATATTTGCGTAACTACTGAAAACCATTTAGTCACTACAATGGATTGAACTTGTAGCAAGTTGTTTTCGGTAATAAAGACATAATAATACATTTGATTGTTTTCAGTGAAAACAATGTGTTGTTTTTAAAGAAAATGTTGTTGTTTGGCATTCACTCTGTTGTTCGATGAAAAAGAATAAATACTGGGATGTTTCAGCTTTGAGAAAAAGAGAAAGATGAGGCACGTAATTGCTTTTCATCTCTGCTACGTAACAAGTCTCCCATCGTGACTATTCCTTTCTGTATCTCACATGAAATAAAAAAGAAGAACAATTCATCGTTTTAGACCCCAGTTTCCGTAAGATGTCAATCACATTTTGCTTTGTTCTCACCATTCTGATATTAAATGAGGTTACGAGAGGAGCAAGAAAAAAAAAGCTGAATGATTTTTTTAAAGGAAGAATCTCCAGTAAATTCTTAAAGAATAGGTGATTCTTTTTCATAACAGCCAAATGGGCCTGAAGTTTTTCCAAATGCAGCTGATTTTACTTAATAGTCCTGAATTATGCCCTACTTCACTTTAAAATTCTATTTTCTTTTTTTCATTTCCTTATTTCATCTTCCGATGTGCTTTCTAAAGATGTATATAATGTAAGAAGAGAAAATAAAGTGAATTGGGTCTTGAAAAACTATGGTATTTCTAAAAAATAGAACTGAAAGTTGTTTTTTTATTGTTGTATATAATTATATTTTTAATATAGTTTGAATTTCTTGAAAGTTTAAGTTTTTCTTCCTCAGGATATTCAAAATGAAACCGTGATGACACGTTTTTTAAATGATATGATATTATAAATAATTAAGTTCCAACCGCATAACAACTTTCACCTCTTGAGCAATTTGCTTTCAAAAATAAATAATTTCAACTTTTACTGAATAGTAAAAGAAGGAAAAAATGCTAATATATTTTTCGCTTATTCTTTAACATCATGTCCCAAAACTTATTAATCTCACTTTATTTGAATAATTAAAAAAAAAGGGATTTTTTTAAAATTCTCATATTATTTCTAAGTAAAAAATACTGTGCATGTAAAAGAATAAAAGGCAGAATTCTGAATTACTTATCCTTATCAATATTTTAAAACGTTTCTTAAATTCAATAAATTGTTTCAAAACAATTAATGAATTAATAATATGCAGAACGAAATAGCTTTAATTTTTTAATAAATTAAATTGTTATGAAGTTTTTTTCTCTATTTATTTATACATTTTTAAAAATTTAATATTAAAACTCTGACTTTAAAAAATAATTTAATATTAATAAATTATTTTTTAAAGAAAGCAAAACTGGACTTTTATTCATTCACATTTTAAGAAAAGTTTATATATATATATATATATATATATATATATATATATATATATATATATATATATATTTGTAAATAATACAAAAAATGCGTTTCATCAACAGACTATATCAACAACAGATTTGACAACTTTAAACTTTCGCTCGTATAGTATTCAACAGATAAAGCGATCTTTCATAAATCCCCACATAAAACAATTAAAACCTTGACTGAAAAGACTTTAATGTTAAAACATAGACATTAGACAGACAATCTTATCCATTTAATTCAGTAACAGTGAATTCTAAACTAAGAGCCGTCGAATTGTTTCCACCAATTAAAATGATAAAGAAAGAGATTAAGTAAGGCATCCGCCCTACTTTTGAAATAAAAATTTCCCCCTTGACCAGCCTCTTTAGATATGTCGGCATTTCGTTATTCTGCCTTATATATAGGCCGTTGGCCTTGAGGTGGGCCTTTACAGAACATTGCTCCCAAATTCACGTGACTCCCCTCGCGTAGGCGATTTTGAAGAAGCCTTGACTATTCATTCCATTGTGCAGATTCTTTGTAAACCAAAATATTCTAAAACGGCAAGTTGGGAAATGTTTCCCACCCATTATCCTGTCTCTTCAAGATTATAAACTTTCGATGGGGTTTTCACTCTAAACGTTTTCTGATTGAAGTTATGCAATCTTTAAGGTGAAATAGGTTTTTACAAACACTTACGTTAATTATTGCACCATACCATGCCTTTTTTAATATGTGTTTCCAACATGTGTCATTTAATTTCTTTTTTCTAACAAAGAGGGGCCCAAAGCGGAATTCGTAACAGGGTCAATAAAAATGAAAGGTGCATGACGTAACAAAAAAAACCCGCACAGAATCAAAAAAATTTCCAAGTTCCTAATGGAGTCTTTAAGTATGTAACAGTAGTTGCATTTTATTATCTTCTCAGTAAAATCTTTATGGCAGCCTTTATTTTCATCAATATTTTATCATTCTTTAAATTTAAAATTTTGATTAAAATATAGATTGATTAGCATTTCTACGCGATTTTGAATGAAAATAACATTTTTCTATTGGCAAATTCCAATCATTGGAGTATATTTCTAATATACCACTTGATCAAAGAAGTAAAATTGAATTCTTAATGATTAATGACATCAGAAATTTTAAGATTTTGATGCATTTTTTACTAGGAATTTTTGTACCAAATGATGTTCATATATATTGAATTTATTTTTGTCTACAACATGTTTTCATGACTATATTGATAAAACAACCTGATATTTCTTTCAGAAGTGCAAGCGTAATTCACTTTAAAACTCATTCCATTTGTTTTGAGGCATCGTCCTAAAAAGACTCATTAGAAGTAAAATGTAATGAAAAAATTCATTTTGTAAGTGCTATTTTACATATATTAAATAGAAAAAGATGCCTATTTATTAATCTGAAATAGAAAAGTGAAGAAAAATTCATTTATAAGTTGTTGTTTTTTTCGTATTTGTATATTTTTTCGCCAATTTACATATGGTTTTATAGGGTATTTTAATCAATAGTAAATCTCATCACAGATTGTATTTTATGGATTATCCTATCAAATCAAAACAGCAGCAAAAATAATACCAAATATATTATTTTGTTTCCTCAATAACATTAACATTGAAATTACTATTACCTTTATGTGAGTTTATTCTTATATGGACTTGTTTATTATATAGTTCACTAAATTTATTTAAACAGCATAAGATTTAGTCATATCTAATATTCAAATAAGAGTCATACTTTAGTTATAAATGAATAAGAAAAGCGAAAAATTATTTTTATGGACACGAGAGTCGAATATATTTTTAGTCAGACCTCCCATTATGCTGAATTGCTTTTGCTGTGAATGTAGTACACCTGCGGTTTGGAAACACTATTTGCATTTAGAACTGACTATTTTGTGAAAGCACAAGGAAAGTCCATAGACTCACTTTTCACTATATATAGTTTCCGAGTCACATTTCACTCGTTGTGTGGGAGCAGACAAACATTTCACTCATGTAAATACCGAAACCGAAAACACTTTCAGGAAATACTAAGTTTGAAATCACCCGCCATACTGTGACCTCGCCACGTGACCGCCACCTTCCTTAACCTCGAATGCGAAATAGGTCACTGTCCTGACTTGAGCAACGAAAACAGACTTGAGAAGTGTTGTGAACAACCGAAAATTAATTTCTTCTCATAGGATTAAAGCCGATTTTCTCTATTTTTGGATTCAGACAATGTATTTTGAATGACATGATAGTAAGTGATCTAACTTTCTTTAAAAATATTTAACCGAATCAATTTAACCTTTTTATGTGGAGATGAATGGCTAGTCAATTTTACTCCATGAATGAAACAGATTTCCCCTATTTTTGCCCATAAAAAGCTTTATTTGAAGGTAGAGTGATATATTTTTCCTCCCACCTAACAGCTGTAAGATTCAAAAGTCAAATTGCTGAAGTCTACAGTGGAGTCATCATCTTTTCCCTTAAATTTTTGCCTTAAGGCAGATCGGCATAGTTTACGATACATTCATACTGTCAAGACTTTTCTAAACGATTGGTTTCCTTCAAACTTCTTCAACAAGTAAATATGCAAATATAGATGGCATTTCAAAACCAAATTTCCTATTGAGATGACAAAATCAGTAATATTCAGTTTCATGCCATATTTATATGTTAATTTAGAATTGGCGAATATAATAGGAAAAAATTAAGAAGTTAGAAATGATGCAATGTGTTTGATCAGAGAAGTTAATATAAGATGGAAATAATTATTTCTGAGTATATAAAATTATTTACGACAAAATTACAGCGATTCTTTAAATTAGAGCAATTTTAAATTTGACTCATTTTCCAAAAACAGAACGGAAAATATCAAATGAACAGTTTTATTTTCAATAAAAAGGGTTAAATTGTGAATTTAATTATTTCACTATGGGTAAAAAATCAAAGCATTTTAATTTTTAATAATTAATCTCTGAAAATATTTATAGCAAGAATTTAAGGCAGAATTTCATCAGCAAAGAATAATAAAATATATCTTTATTTAACGTCACGAAATTTGATAAATTTAAACTTATTGAAACTAAGAAACAAGTTATTATTGAAACATTTATGAGAAAAACATAAATTGTAAGATTTGTAATCTCTATTACATATATTATCTGCAAAAATAACATAGTATAATATATATTGCACTGAGGAAAACTGGAACCGAGAAAAATTATGGCAGTAAATCAAAAATATTCCTCCAATTTATAATATTTTTCTAGTTATTTTTTCAAAATAATATAGAAAGAGTTTCGAATAGTCTCGGTTTTAAGCAAATTTATTTCTTAGAACATGGTTACTTTATTTATCTCTATTCATTATGCAAATAAAAAACAGTGAATTTACTATTTTTTTGTATATCATCCTTGATCTGAATTCGAATGGAAGGGACATTTCAAATAAAACATGCATGGGGAGTGTCTGAGCTGCAGGGCCTATAATCTCTATTCCATAATATTTCTACTAAAGAAGCACAGCAAATACTGTGCAGAGAGAAATTAGGACTACTAAAAGATACGACAGCAAATCAAAAATATCCTGTATCCAATTTATAAAATTCCTAGCTATACATTCAAAATAACATCGAAAGAATCTCGAACAACCCTGGACTTTTGTAAATTTATTTGCAGAACGCGATTACGTTATCTCTTCCCATTCATTATGCTAATGGCAAACAGTTTACTGTCCATGGTTTGTGAATCATCCTTGATCTGAATTCGAATGAAAGGGACAATTCGCGGAAGTGTGGACAGGAAGATACTTCCAAAAACCCCTTTCGCATCCATCGTTCCGTATTTATTTCACACTCCGTGGATTACACTATCTAGGTGAAATGCCTTCGATAAATCAACTGGTGGGAATTATTGAAAGGGCTTCCGTTTTTCGTGATTTATGGTACTGCGTTTTCTTTTCGTTTCTCCTTTTCTAAAAATTATTCAAAATTGCCTTCGGTTTCTGGTTTCTTAAAATAAATTTTATAGTAGTATAAATTAGAAATGTCTCATCAAGCTCTTCAGAAATTGTCCAAGACTTTATATAGATATAAAACCCATTTAAAGTCAAAGCTTGATCTGAGAATTCGACAAATAATAGTGCTTTTTTTTCATTATACATTGTTTTGTATTATTTGTTTTTGGTTACAGTTGCCATTATAGGCTGCGACCTTTTAAAGAGCAGGAAGAATTAAAGTAATTATTCACATCGTAATTCATCCATCAAATACAGGATGTATTTCGAACTATTGTACGAAAAATTGATGAAACAAATTATAAATTTAAAGTTTATTAATTTTAAATTATAAATTATAAATTTATTTTTTGACTATTAAAAGTAGAGCTTGAAGTGCAGTTAGTTACTTTCGATGTCTTGAATGCAAAACTGTTAGCGTTTTAAGGGGTTTTTTGTCCTTTAAGTGTAAAACTCCTTTAACTATACCCTCTGCAAAAGAAATTTCAGCATTAAATAATTCAACTAATCAAGATTTTCTCCCTTTTTTTGGAGTTATAATTTTAGCCAAAATCCTGGTGTGGGTGAAAAATTTTCAATGCTAATTTATTTCTCCTTATATACTTTTGAATCTATAATCTATAATTTGAGCTTTATAAGTTTATGTAAAAAATCTTTTATATAAATTTGCTTAGAACTACTGCGATATAGGTCTTAAATAATATATTACTAATATAACAAGATGTTAATATTGTATTGAAAATGTTCTTCATTACTCTTTGTTCAGTACTCAGTTCATTCGAGCACTACTCAGTACTGTTCAAAACATTCTACTTCATATCCTATCTTACTTGAAATTCTTCATAACTCTACGTGAATACATTTATTCTTTTTACATTTATTTCATTATTTATTTTTACAGAAGTTGAAATTATCGACAGCATAATAATTCAAAGCATGCAAGGTTTTTAAGCTATTCTTCTCCTACGTAAGTTAATCATTAATAAAATAGAATGTTCTAGCTCTTTACTCAATATAAATACAATGAATTATTCAACAATTATTTTCATTGCGTGGAAGGAAAATAAGTGGAGTTCTAAGAAAAACATGTTAACTAATGAGGGAAAGGACACTATTATAAATAATAAAACAAATAGTTTGGTCAAGAACTCAATGTTTTGTGACAATTGCGACAAATATGGTGAAATCTTCAATTCTCAAACTATTATTTCACATGCAAAGACAATATGAGTTGGTTATTTATTCAGCTAATAGCCAGCAATTATTAAAGTTCAGATAAAAATAAAATATTTGTAACGTTTCTATAATGATTTTTTTATCCTTTGTTGCCCAGTTATATCACGAAAGCGAATTTTTTAATATCGCAATAGAGTATAATTTTACCATTGTCTTTCAGTAAAATACCGCTTATTTTCATCATCTTTAACCGAAACTATTTCATAAGACACATGGTTACGACGAATATAATCCGATTTTGAATTTTTTACACCAAATATTAACTTCCTTTTGCTTCATTAAGCATGCCCTTAGGGGTCTAAATTTCATCTACATATATAAAAATAAATACCCGGGTTTTTTTTTTATTTAATTTTATACAGTTCCACTCCTTTGAAAGAACTAAACAAACTGTGGCACACAAATTCCTTAACACTTTAAAGAATTAATTACACTATAAAAAATGCCTACAGCCTCCTAAAGGGAGTGAAATGGGAGAAAATGATTTTACGTTTTTCCATCATAACATTTGAATATATCATTGCACAAAATTTATTTTTAACCATTTTAAAATTTAACAAAGAATTAATATTTCATTGACAGTTTTTCTTCTATTTCTATGATTTTAACCAATTTCTCAAACTTTGTGTGCAATGATGTTATTCAAATTAGGACTGAAAGTTCTAAAACATCTTAAAGGGTTCCTATAAGAATTTAAAAACTGTATGACGTAAAATTATTTGTATTTTGTATTTTCTTATACGACAAGTTTTCTTATAGAACTAATAAATGCAGGCGTAGCCTCAAGTATAGTGGTTAAAAGCACAAAATAATAAAACAAATTTAACATATTTCTTCCGAAGAAACGAGAAAAATAGCTATAAACAGGTATTAACTAGAATAAAGCTGCATTAAAAAGTGAGGAAATATTTTTTGAAAAGATTTTAAAATGAAATTTCAGATTTCATTTACGGTCCTTTATCATTAAGAATGAATTCTGTAAATTATAAATATATGATATGCTGTTATTTCTCTTCTTTTATATGTTTGTTCTCATAACTCACGCCTATTATTCGGGTCTTATATCTAATTAGATGACCCTTCCCCCTTCTTCACTAGCTCTTAAAGATTGAAAAGAATCATCTAATTAGTAAGCTGTTGTAAATTACAAATATGAATCAAATAGCACAAGCTGTAGAATTTCAGATTTCCCTAACGAAATGATGCTGGTCAAAAATTTAGTACATTTTACGGGAAAAAAGATGATTTCCAAAATTTATAAAATAAACATAATTCTTAAACTTTTTTAGGAATTTAAGATAACTTCTAACTGCTCAATTATAAAATGGATTTAAATCGTAATTGTGCTGATGGACTTTTTTTATTTTATTAAATAAATTAGATTGAATTACCAGCAATATGTATGCGTCGTTCTAAAATACCAACCTACTTTACAATAGCCTTTCACGTACAAAACAAATTTATAGTTTCTACTTCCTATCCACACCTCGCCGAAATCAAAAATTAGGTCAATAAAATAATAAGGACAAGTAATCGTTCCATACAACCGAACTGTCGTCTTCCGATTCCTCAGAAACACAATTTTCAGGAGCAAAGTGCAGGACGAAAAGAGGAGATCTGGGAAGGACATGTAAACCTTCCAATTATGTAGGTAAGGACAACTCGTAAAATCTCGTTTACGTTTGTCTGTATCCTAGTAACCTTAGCAATGAACTCGGCTTGCGGCATCCGCCTGAAAACGCTTCGAAAGCAATCCTTTGCGTATTAACACCCACTTTAATTTCGTGGTTGTGTTTAGGGTAATGATTGGTTGGCAAGAGGAAGATTTGTGCAATCAATTGCAATCTCAACTTTTTAAAAAGTATTAAATGAAAAGTAATCAAACTGGTTTAAGTAAAGAGTTTAGCAATCTGAAGTTCCCAAATTAATACAAAGGATTTTGGTGCTGTTAGATTCCTAAAAGACTTATCATTTCCATAAAATTGAAAGGAACTGTTTTATATACATTGAATTTACTAACAGATCTCGTAACAGTTTCTGTTTTAAATTTAGAGAAACTCTGACGAGGAAGAGTTTCTCTAAATTTAATATTCAGAGAAAAATATCAAAATATTTGAAAAAGTTTAAAATAGTTGTTTATTCTTTTTCAAACGTTTTATGATCTCATAGCAAATATCGTGCCAATTAGCTTTGTAAAATTACGTAACTATGAAAATAAATTCAATTTAATGGTTTGGCATCAATGAATTATCCCAAAAAACAGAAAACAATGCAAAAATGTGCAAAAAAAAGAGAAAAGAAAAGAAAAAGGATCCCAAAAATCAGAAAACAATGCAAAAATGTGCAAAAAAAAAAGACTTAAAAATATTTGAAGGACTAATGACTGAAAACTAAATTAGAAAAATAGATTTGTCAAGTTCTTCAGCATTGGTATCAAAAAATAATTCTTTTGATTTGGAAATATTTCATGAAAATTATGCAAAAAATAATATTTAGTTAAATTCCAAAAATTAAATTGATAACTTTCATACTTATTAAAATTTATAGACATGCGCCTTTAAAGTAATATAAATTTATAACTTATGTTACATGCTAGGTTATCATTGTTCAAAACCTTGATCTTCACTGAATTATAACAGAATATTAATTATCATTTTCATTTAAATTACATTCATATATCACTTTTTTTTATAATTTTCCGTAGGGAATCACTGAACTTCATATAAAAATGATCTTTTATCACTTGCTGGTGAAATGTTTTCGGAATTCTTCAAAAACTTCATTCTTATAAATTATTTATTATTTCAATTAAAAGTAAAGAACATTCTGGAATAAATATAATCTCTTTTGTGAAGGAGAAATAATAAGCCAAAAATACGGGGAAGTTTAAAGTTTTTTTAGCCTTATTTTAAGTTTTTTTTTCAATCAGATATTTGTTCAGAATGTGCAATAGGCCATAATTTAGGAAAATTTACGGAGTCAAAAGTTAAAAATAAATGATAAAAGAATTTTTTTAATGAAACTGAGAGTTTCTGAATAAAATCTGTCACAGATTTATTCATGATTGCTTTAAAAGTATTTAAAATTTTTGACATCATATTTGATCATCCGAAATAGCATCATGATATTTTGCATAATCACATGCACTAAAATAAAAGAATGATTTCATGTTACAAGTAAATAAACAATCTTAAAATAACCTTTAATCCCCTCTAAGAAGTGCTTTGTTCGGTCATAGACCTAATTTGTAAAAAACCGCAGAAAAATTCTCGTGTACGTTGTTTTCCTGCATACTTATTCATACTCTGCGTTTGTCAAGCTTTCTGGACCATCAGCAAGATGCATTGTGCCACCTATAACTATCACTTGCTATGCTGCACGAAGCCCGTTCTTGACATAGTAACACATATTCGCCAAAGAATAAAAAAGAAAACCATCGAAAACGGACTGGAGAAACGAATTTGTTGTTTTAATCTTGTGGGAAAGACGTTAAAACTTACAAATAATATCACGCCTACATCAAACATCAAGAAACATTACTACTCTGCAGGATCTCCGGTTACATCACCTGTTACACAATTCCAATTCAGAACAGTGCTATGGGTGATGGTAAGAAAAACAGAATTTTGAAAGAAGTGAAACTAAGTGAAATTGAGATCTATTGTGAATGTTAAATGAAGGTTTTTATGCAATAGTAAAAGAATGGAGATAGTAGCGAGTAACTTTGTTGCAGGAATTTGAAATGAATGCAAATTACTGATTCAGTACCCAGTGACACATTGAAGTCACAGTACCACAAACTTTTTATCATTATGCTATTTTATTAAATTTAGCGCGAATTTAAGGTTATTGTATTCATCTAAAAAAGTTTTGGATTGAAATTAATTTTCTTAAGGATTGTATTAAACTTGAGTCGGCTGTTTTCAATAAGAATACAATCATTTAGGTAAATACACCGTTGTTAAACTATTTGAAGCATTCGGAAAATTTATTTTTACTCATTTGAGCTTGTGGTTTCATAATTCTGAATATTTAAGTGATTTTACTGATTTTGTCAATGGTAATTTTTACATCGATTATTTGAGGGGGGATTACTTTAAAATTGACTCGACTGAGAAATACCACTGTTTTCAAGAATGCATAAATACTACTTGAAAAGATTAGTAATCCGTGATTATAAGCAATATTTAGCAATTATAATTAATTATAATTTAAAGATTTTTATTTATTAATTTAATTATTGACTATTTTTTATTTATTAAGTTAATTAATGACTTTGTTTTATTTAAGTTCATTTATTTATTTATTTAATAAAGCCAACTGCTTAAATATTTCATGATAATAATTTATATGTAATAAGTAAAAACCATTTAATGGACATTTTTATATTGACGGCATTTTATTTCAGGTAACTGCAAAAACAATGATAATGAAATCATTTAGAGAAACTTTTTATTTGCTAAATAGTTCTCTTTCCTTCTTGCGTTTTTGCTCACTTTGAAAATAGGGGATAGAACTATTTAGAATTGCCAGTAAAAAATGATCAACTGATATTTTGTATTTTTCAAGCTGTCAACTTAACCACAGTAATAAAATAACTAAGTATATATTTTTAAACATTACGTTTTAAAGCAAATGATAAAAAAATAATTTCATTGAATTAACTCAACGAGACGCTTAAAACATAATTGCCGTTTCCTGTTGATGGCGCTGGAATCATCCAGTTTTAATTCCTCTAAAAAATTAGGTCTAATAGATTCACTATGGGAATTAATGAAATAGAAATGATGCTTTTAAGATAATTTGTGCCTTTCAATATCGCATATCAAGCTGCTATCCTTTGCGCACATCTAGATGTTTATTAATGATAACAACAAATGTAGGCGATTTCACAGCAGGAGTTGGATGAGACAGACATTCTTTATCCTTTAACGACTATTTGCTCCATAATACCCGCCTAACATCGGAAACGCATTCAATTTCTTCACTAACTGTAAGTGTTCTATTACGTAATGTTGCCCTATAAAATTATCTCCCAACTTCCGACTTCATTAGTTTTAATGAATACAAATGTCTGTAGGAAAATAATGCAAAAATAATTCAAATAAAAGCACTAAAAAAACGTTACTCGTTTACTGGGGGGAAAAAATCTCTCTCAAGTAATAATATTATTTTTTAAATGATACTGATTTTCTTTTATTTTAGTTCATCGAGTATTTTATTACTCTGTTCTTATTCAGTCATTTTCTTTAGATGCATGGACAAAAAAATTGAGAAAATTATATCATATTTTTACAAGATAGCTCCAAAGAATTTGTCAGAAATATTTGATAAGCAAAGTTTTGTTGAATAACTTATTTTTTCAACTTATAAAGAAAAAACTATTCCTTTTTCCCATTTTTTTAATATTTCCATACAAGGAAAAAAAATCTGGCATTCTTTCATACATCATCAAATACAAATGCATCAACGATTAATGAAATAATTTCCCTACTGATGAATGCATTATAAAATAAAAAATAGGACCGAAATTTAAGTAGGTAGTTTCTGTTTAAAATACAACCCTTTTTAACGGGTTACTTACGTACAAGATTTCGATAATCAACCAGATAGAGGATAGATCTTAAGTTATCCTTCAGAATTATTAATGATACATGGAATTTTTTTAAGAATTATAAACACCATCCTACAATTATGTAATAGGTTTTTACATTCCAACATCAGAGAAGGAATACATAAAATCAAAACTGGAACTTCATGTAGCATAAGATAAACAGGATTTCACATTTTGTTATTGGTTGCAGTTTCTTACAAAAATAATCAATAAACATGCAGATGTTTTACACCCACACATGAATGCATCTAAAACCAGACAGATGTTTGCAGAAGAATAGTTTCCAAACCGAAGAGGAATCGAGGAGCAAGTTCTCATTCCGTCACCTGTCTCGCACGTTAAATCTAAAAATAACTGTCCAAAGGTGAGGTGTCAGTTCCTCTTTCATGGGCATTTCCAAGCAGCTCCTACACGTTGGAGGTCCACGTGATTGTCCAATGTGAACGTCCCTTCACTCGCTCAGCTGGTTGTGACGTAACGATGACGTAACATCTCGGGGAATAACCTAGAATATTTTTCTACAGGAAATACGTTGCTTCTGAAGATGCCGTTTTTAGGCCATATGATGAGTTGAATTCATTAGGGGTTTGTGCAACAGCGCCTAAGGGAACTAACGGATCCAAAAATTTCGCCGCTGCAATAGCAAAGTAGGTTTTGCGCTAGATAGCGATTACGCCACAGGTGTGGTAGGTGTGGATTTGTTTTTGAAAACACAGAGAAGAATAATTTTAGATTATTATTATTATTTTTTAAGATTAACACACATATCTACATAACGTTAATCGAAAGGAAATGACAGACTTTTAGTTTTTAAAAGTGATTAATAGAGAAGCATTTTTCCTTATTTTAAGAATAAAAGCTATATTAATATGAAAAGGTCTTATTGCTATTGTAGTTTAGATTAGGTTATTCTTACCACAGTCATTATATAAGAAATGATTATGACAGGTTCCTGCTTGTCCCAAATTAATTTAAGAATTTTGATACGTCTGATATTTATAAGCGAGAAATCTAAAAACTATGCTTAAAACACCTGATTTTTTTTTTTTTTTCCTTTTCTACTATAGACGGCAAATAATGTATTAAAATTACTATCATTAATAAATATTATTATGTCACTATTTAAGTGTTAATCATATTTTTTATAAATAAAAAAAAGAAGTAACCAAATTTACCAAAAGAAATTACGGATGATTGAAATATCAAATTACTAACAAATCTTTCACTTTTGAAATAAATTAATTAATATGCATTAATATGCATTAATTTGCATATTAAATACAAAGTATATTTCCCAATCTATTTTACAACTACTGAATGAAACTAGCATAATTTTTTAAATATTTTATTTACAATTAATTCCTTAGTATTATTTATTCAAATATTTTTTGTTAAGATTATGCTTTTATTACAGTTCCAGCTTCACTCATTTTTTCAGTATTTTGTAAATGCTTAATTACAATAATTTTAAATTAATAAAATTATAAAGCTTCCCTTCTGTGTGTAAACTATTAATAAATATTATTTTCATATTTTACGACTAAGCAGTGCATTAACATTCAAAGTACAGCAAAGAAAAAAATAATCAAATTTCAGGAACACCAGCCCATGTATAAATTATTCTACTAAAGGTTAAATGCTAATTACTTTACAAAATCATTTAGAATCGTAGCAGTTAAATGCTATATGTTTTTTTAATTGCACATTAGATAAAACATTGATTATTTGAAATCAACTTACAAAAATTGATTTTAATTTTTTGATTCTCTTTATAAACTTTTAAATTTTTCTCTTTTGAAATAATAATCACTTTTATTTCCTTAAAAATTACTGACGAATGAAAAGATTTTCTTTCAATTTCAATCATCGTAAAATGGGATTTTAATTTTCAGTATTTTTCAGACTCTTTGAAACTCTATATATTTAATTTTCAAGAATGCGTTCAAAGGCTTAAACATTTTCAAATTCAGTACATTATTAAAAGTAAACATTTGATATAAGCTTTCTCTTTAAATACAAACATAAACATGAAATTCTTCAGTTATTTTGACTACTTCTCAAATAAAAAAAAGTTATCTTAATCTTCGCATGCAAGAGCAATTCCTTGATAATAAAATGTAAGCAGGCTGACACAGTTTGAGAATCATTTTTTGCTTTTACTTTAGATTCCATGCCATACATTGTACATTTAACTCGTTACAACTCGGTAATGTAATTAAAAAATTGCGTGCTTAGCATACAGGAGGAAAATTTCAACATATTAAGACAGACGGATAATTTTTTCGACCAGGCGGAAGATAAAAAGGTATAATCATTTTCCTCAGAGATGTGTCTTATCAAGGATTAAAAGTAAACTACCTCTCCTTTTGGAAATTTGACACCTAACTCAAGCTGTGCAACTCGTGCTAAAAATCTAAATGCCTTGAAGCAATCGTTTAAAGTTACAATACTCCAAATTAATGTCTTACATCTATTTAACGCTTGACATAGTATGTTTGACATAGAAGCGTGCATTATTGACACGCTTGATGAAACTTCATGATTTTTACAGAAGGTTCGTGAAGTAAACGAAATATAACTAGTTATTAATATATTTGACAGTTCCGCCGATAGATAGGAAATGCGTTTTGGCCCTTCCGTGTATTTGGTGTAAAATAAACAAACTTGAGGAAAATTAGCAAATATTATTTTCTTGATATGAGCAAATTATGAAATTCTATATCACGTAAGTTATGTAAACATGTTTGGATTGATTAACGGTTTCAGATAAATAAGTTATCTACTTAACCTAGTTTCGCACGTTAAAAGAAAAAAAATAATGGATAATTTGGAAATCACGTATTAGAAGCATTCCATACGATCCTAGATATCTCTTTATTTCTGTTATCAATACACAGTTCAACATTTTTCATTTCACAAAACTTTTATAAGAAATTTTTAAAAAAAATTATTTCAATTTATCACAATGGTCAGTATTCCAATATTAAACATAGGAATTATATTTAAATGAAAAGAATAAAACTAGACTTAAGCTTAAAATATTATATTATAATTTTCAATTGATTTAAATATTCGCAAAGTTTCCAAATCATTACTATTTTTATAAAGCATCACAGGGAAGAAGGTTTTATTTTTTCCCGAAACTTTTCATGAAAATGTAAGTTTTGAAAGATGCTACAAGTAATGAGTTTTTAGATAAAGCTTAAATAATTATTTCTTGATCTAAAATATTTTATAGTAAATTTGAAAAAAGAATATTTTTAAATATTTTACTAGATACGCTTCTTGTAATACAAATATACCTAGGTTTTGATATGTAATAATAATTTCAGATTCATAATATCTTTACTTAAACGAAATAGCTTTTAAAAATATTTTAAGCAACTAACAATTTTTTTATAAATACTACAAGGAATATAATTCGAAGAAAAGTGTAATTGTTTAAAAATTGATTACAATAGAAGAAAATAGTAAATAAGTAAAGCCCTCTAAAATGCTTAAATAATAATTATCTTTATATAATGAATCTCAAATTTAAAAATTTGAAATTTAATTATCACTGAAAGATTTTAAAGTAATTAAAATTCAATCATTTTTAAATTGAGTGCATTCTATACGAATATGATTAGGAATTACCAATAATGTTTCTGAGATATCAATTTGTTGATATTGCTATACGCCATAATGATAATATCTATCTGTGTTTGCTGTTTAGCATATTTTTTTATCTGTGCCTTTAAAGTTAATAAAACCTTTTAAGCATAACTTAATTTAACTATGCATCTAATTTTTTTCAAACATTTCGGAATTTCGAGTGAATTTTACTACTCCATGGCTCATTATTTTATTAAGGATTTCTTTAAAACTAAATGTGCTTAAGCTTATGAATTAAAATTTAATATACAAAATGTATGGTACGTAAAATATATTACTAAAATGTTTGTAAACTTTTTTTTTATTTCGTAAATTTTCCTTCTCTTTAGTATAAAAGAACGATTACACAACTATTTTCCCGCTTGAGTCTAAAATAGCAACTAATTCATCCCTTTCTATACTAGTCTTTCTTATAATGAATTCTTTTAGAAAGGAAAAACCTGTTTCTTTAATCACAGAACGCACTCTCAGAAAAAAAAAAGCGATAACGAAATTGTATAACCAGATTCTTTCTCTTTTGTCCATAATTTTTATAAATAGCCTTTCAACTTCCTGATGAATCAGTTGAGAACAATACCGAGGCAAGATTCTTTCATTCTTATAAGAAGATAAAGAAAATTCCGAACAAGCCTACAGTTATCACGAATTTTTCATGATGGCTTTTTAGATTCTAATACTTCAAAACGGAGAATTTTGTTTCCGTGAATTTTAATAATAACATGTAAAATGTTATACAGATCTAATCTGAATATCTTGATATTAACAAGATCTCAACTTGACCAATTACTGAGGTCACAATAACAAGAAAATGAAAATATATGATACGGAATTAAAAATTTTACAATAATAATTCAAATAGGGAAAGATAAAAAGTCATTACATTGTATAAATTTGTTTTACTATTTCAATATTTCAAAAAATGCAATAATTTTTGTAAATAAAATAACTTTAGAATTACTACAGAATTTGTCATGGATAAGATATAAAAATATTATACTAGATTCATTTAGTATGTTACAGTCTAGATAAATATATCTATAAAGTATTTGGAAATTTTGCAAAAATAACTTACTTATCTGTCAAAAATCTGATAACTAAAAGAGAACAAAATAGAGAGAAACAGCAATTCTATCTAATAAAAAGTAAAGAAGGAAAAACTATATTTATTTTTGATTGCCATTCTCCGAAAAAGAATGTGACTCAATAAAATAAATTTAAATAAGAAGACGACAAATTAAAAAATATTTTCTATGTTTTTCATTCTTTCATTTTTATTTTTTAAAAGGAATTCTTTCAACATCGAATTTATTTATATTTATTTTTATATTAAACCACAAAGGAGAAGAATTTCGATTCTCTCAATTTGTTAAACTAAAATCCAAATGGATTTTTTTCCATTTACATTTTTTGAAGAGTTTCCCATTATTTTATACTGTAACTATCGATTTTTTTTACAAATTTGTTTTGTATATATCACTTAATTATCCTAAATCGTCAGTTTTAAATTATAGTCATTGAAAAGAGTTCAAAATAATTATATACTTAAAATAGAGTTGAAGTTGACTTAATTTCTCAAGAGATTCATAAAATTGCATTGCTGATAACTTTTCTTTCAAATAACTCTTTTTTTGCAAGTAAATCATTTCTTCTGGAAATCCACATTTTTAAATAAATTATTCTTAAAACATACATATATTTTTGTAGTTATTTTTGAAAAATCATTGAAATATAAAGCAATCATAGTGGCCTTCAGATTGCCACTGTTTTTATATCAAGTACATATTTCAGAAGAAATTAGAATTTCCTTCTTAATGTACTTCAATGTCGTCTGAAGATAAATAATCATTCTCCCCCAATAAGGGGGGAAAAAACTAACCTTCGATGGAATCCGCGTTAAAATCAGATTCTTTTTATTCTTATGATGGCACAACAGTAAGAAATTGATAAAATTCTGGAGCATCTAATGATTCCCAAGGTTCTCCATCCCACTGTTGACGACCTTGCAAAATGCCAACAGCAGGGAGGAGATCCAAGAATGTTGTCTGAAGAAGGTCTTCAACCAGCAATTAGTCGAATCCTTTGTTTATGCTTTGCTTCCAATACTGGATTCAAGGTGTTTTCCGGTTTTCACAAATGATGGAATCTTTGTTTGTGTACGAAAAATTCCAACTTTTGTTTCAGTGGAACTACTTAAATTAATGATATCTGTGACCTTAACCATTCTGGTTGTTTGTGTTTTTAAAGGCGGTAGAGAAGATACGGTATAAATGAACTTCCTCATAAGTTTAATGGTTGTGAATTGTATTAATAGCAATTGATATTTGATGATAAATTTGCATAAATATACAAGGAAGATATATTGTATCTACAGTGAAGAGCTATAGTTCAAAGCAAAAGCTAATTTGCTCGAAGAGGTCATTTTAGCTTTTTGTATAAGATGTACATGCATTTATGAAAATAAAACTACAAGAAAGATGTTTTCGATCATGACCTTTGATGCGTAAATGTTAATGCATAGTCCCATTGGTAATTAAAAATTCATCACTATATTGGTTTGTTCAGACCAGGCGAAGAATGAAGATGTTTTTTTACGGATTTATAACAAAGGCTTTAATATTCTCAATGCTAATGTTATCGAAATAATTTATAGATTTGTTTTCGGCATTATTTACTTCACTTTTTGTATATTAATAATAGGAAAAAGCTTTTCTTTCTTTTTACGGTAATTTCATTTAAAATGTTGCAAATCTCTTCAAATGGTTCGAATACTCTAAAATTAAAGTAGAAGCAAATACCTTAAAGAACAATTATTCAGCAAGAGAAATTTTTCGTGCAATCTGTTGTTATAAAATTGATTTTGCTTTCAATAAAACAAAAAAAAAGATGGAATGCAAACTTTAACCATGTAATAGATTAGGATTTTTTTGTACAAAAAATAATACCAGCCATCATCAATATTATGAAGACGTTATAAATTTTAAATTCATCAAGCTAACTTCAAAATAATCGTATTAATTTACTACGTAAATCAAACATTTTTTTCTTTAAAAATAAACCATTGACCTATAAACTCTATTTTACTGAATGCATTTCTCAAAAAGTAAATTTAACTGTGACCGAATTGATATATCTACACCGCAAATCAGTCTTTCGAATAAACATTTGTTGTTATTTTTCACGAAACAGAACCGCAACTCACGAAAACGTTTAGAAAATAGGTTTTTATAGACCACTTGTCGGCAGCAGTATTATTTTGTTAAAGCATTCATAAAAAATGCTATCAATAATCTCTTGAAAAAGTGACTAACAATTAGGGAAGTAAATATCGTTTCCTAGAAAGTAGTATAAAGCGCAGAAATACGAAAGTATATAAAAAAAGACAATAAATATAACTAAACTTCTCTTTTGTTCATTGTTAGACAATGCGATAAATCTGTTTTATAAGATCCATTCAGAGCTGAACATCATACAAAAAAAATCCATAAATATTTTTTTTAATTCTCAAGATCAGAAAAAATGTTTAATATTGATTTCATATTAATATGAAAGAATATTCTACGTACTAATGTAAGTTATCTTTTCATTTAGTATTTTTTTTAAATTTTCAAAAATAAAACCTGAAAGAAAGATTACCGTTAGAACGAATTTTTTTTATAATTCTACAAAATTCTGTATTATCAAATCACAAACTCTCTTATCTTATTGTTGTTTCGACCTTTGATGAGGCATTGATTAGTTTTAACTTTAAAAATGTATATCATTAAATTGTATTTTTCATATATTATTTTAAATCAAGTGTTAAGCAAAAAATTCATACATGCTTATTTTATTGAATGATAAAAAAAATATATCATGTAAAAAAAATTACAAGTCATATTTAAAAAAATAAAATGTAGTTTTACAAATGTAGTAAATAAAAATGCAAATTTCTTGTTCATAATTACAAATTTTGATTATGTAATTATGAATTGTTATTAATGCCAATAAAATACCTTATTAGTCATTTTTTAAAACTTGTTCCTATTAAACACTATTTATATAGAATCGTCTAGAATCAGTATAGAATCATGTTGAACATTTTTACATCAAAAAGATAACTATTCAAAAACTATTACACTGTATAACTGAAGAAGAATTTGATTATTATTACTCTAGATTATAATCTGATTTTTTTAAACACAAAGCATCTGATCTTATCTCATTAAAATATCATCCATTGCAAGGCACATGATTAATAAGATGATAATTTTCGGTTATATATATATATAAAAGGATCGTAACCAGCTAACACCCTTATATTAGGAACAATTTCTTAAAACTCACGAAGCTAAGAAATGCGTAAAATCGTAATAATTTATATTTTCAGTAAAAAAAATTATTTAAAAAATTCTACTGTCTTTTTCGTCGCAAGGAATAAGCTCAGAGAAGCATCTCATGGACAAGGCAGTCTTGACCTATATAGATTGGTAAGGGATTGGGGAGAGAGGAGGAGACCACTTAATAATCGATGCGGTGGTGGTCAATTTACCAGTTTCGGCTTGCGACTTCATTTTCGAAACAAGTTTTTCGACATTTTAGAAGGTGAGAAGTAGCTAGTGATTGAATGTGGATCTATGCTTCTCTTTTGTTTTTACACATTGTTTTAATGAATGTATCTGCAGATCAGTTATCTTCTCCTGTAGCTTCTCATATGACAGACATCGTGTTATCGCTTGCTCATTCTTTTAGCTTCTCATTACTTTGTAGGCTGTGCTTTTTTTAACCAATAATTCTTATCTATTCTTACTATTTATTAGTATATTTTCCACATATATAAAATGAGATTCTTTTTGTTTCTTATAAAAAATCCTCATTATAATCAAATTAAAACACTTTTTATAAGCACAGTTTATCAAAGAAATAAATTTTGTTGCTTTTTATTTATTTAAGTAAGTTCCATTGAATGCGTAGTATTATTATTCTCATTGCGAAATTGTTGTTTTCAATCTGTTATAGAAACTATTTTGATTATCAATATCTCTTTGGAAAACTTCAGAATAACTTATTACAAAATCTCTTTGTTTAATTTGAAATATTGCCTCAAAATGTTTCAAATTAAAAAGTTAGTATTACTTCATTTTTATATAAAAACAAATCTAGTTTTAATTGTGTACATGAATTCTAAATAACTTCTAGATAATTCATTGTTCTAGAATTCTAGATAAAACATTGGCAAAGTTGTTCTGATTCTTCAACATTTCAAAAGAGAAATAATTTTCGTTCGTATCGCTAACCATCAATTTATAATTCATAGACGTATTTCTAAATTATGTGTAAGCCTAATATCAACGAATTGAAAAATATTGTAGAAATTTTTTTCTGTTAGATTAGTTTACACATTTCTATATTGTTTCTTTTGGAATCTTGAAGCAACGTCTTTTCAAGACAAATGAAACTTGGTCACAACATATTTCAAATAAGATTTAAATTCCGGCCTTAATTCGTTAACCTGTAATGGTCGTTGCACAATTAACAATTTATTATAAATACAAATGTGTGAATTTTGAAATTTTTAATGAATCATCGAATTATTCGAAAATATATAATTAACTTCAAGATGAGAGATATTCCGATTGCTTAATAAATAAATAAATATCTTTAGCCACAAAACGTGGGTTGAAAGAATTTCATTTACAATGTGAAATCTTTCAGGCTGCGAGGGCAGTTGGTAAGCACAATACTTAAATATGTAGGAACAAACAGTAATTTAAATAAAGGAAGAGAGAAAAAAATCTCCCAGACGGAGCTGAAATCGAAATTATTACGGCAATAAATACCTCTAACACGTGACCGGCGTTGACGCAAATGTGACAGAGGTCAGGAAAAGAACTTCAACTTCAACCTCTCGGGAGAAAATAGCTTTTTTTCTTTAACGGTTTTTCCGCAACGGCGGAGAGAAAAAGTGCTCAATGAAAATTGATTTGACATTCGAAGTCTGCGAATGTTGCTGGAAGAGAACATGAGGAAGAGAATGTGTACCTTTTTAGGTCAGTAAACGGAGATAAAAAATGCATTGTTCTGTTCGAAGACATGCTTCAAAAGAAGAATTTACTTTTTCCGAGAATTCTTTTTTCAGCGGAACTTAAATGCAATCACAGTTCAATTCTGGTTATTTATGGAATTTTCTGTTTCATTTATGGATATTTGATGTTGACTTGAAGTGTTTACTGTCTGTTATTTTTTGTTGTTTTGGTCTAACACCGATTCGAGCGTAGTTAGAGCCTTTCCAGCACGTGGTTAGGTGATTAATAATGTTTCTGTAGCAATCAGAGCCTGCAAGCTGAAAAATGTGAAGGTTGAAAGGAAAAAATCAGCTTCGGGTTATCGAATGCAATTATCTCGACTTAATCTACGTTGCAGATGCTAATTATGAGGTTGATCACGTAGTTATAGCAGTTTTCGCATCTCAAAGTATTACTTTCGCTTACCTGTCTTATATTTCTCGTGTATACAGAACACCCTACATTTCATGTTAGCAGTTAATCCAAATATTATTTTGTAGATATTTCATTTTTAACATGATATTAACATATATGAATGAGAAGAAACCTAATCTAGTGGTGATGTAATTTTGTCATTTGAAACAATTTTATTTTTCCCTATAAAAATTATTATGTTAATTTTACCTTCAATTGTCCTCTTTAACAGAGGTACTTTAACTATATTATTCAGTAATAATAAGTTTCTCTTCATTGAATTGCGTTATTCATCAAATGATAAAAAAAGGAGTTCCATATACATCTTATATGCATAAGACTTATCGCAATCCTTTTCGGAAAAGAATAATCTAATATTGCTTCAATTTATTTATTTTTTTAAAAAATATGATTTATATTTTTAATGCCTATACTTTTGATCAATAAATTGAATATTATCCATTCATCCAAAAGAAATGAAAAAAAAAATGATCTACTAAAATGTAATTTTAAGAGGCTATGCAATTTTTTTAATAAATGAAAAAAGGTTATAATACGCAGTCGAAAAGAAAGCAAAATATTAGCTTTATTATAAAGCATATTTCAAATACAAGATAATTGGAATCTGATAATGCTTAGCACCAAAATTAAATAAGGTTTGCATTTTATAATCTGAAAATCAAGGAATGCAGAAAAAGTACAAATTGTTCCAAAATATTTTTTTCGAAGAATATTGATACATGATCTTTTAACTGAAATATTCCTTTGATTGTTCACTGATCTCTAAAGATCTTTTTTTGCTGTAGATTTTACATAAAATCATTTCATGAGTAATGAAAAAAGTGATTTTTTTTAGAAAATATTAACCACATCATTAATAGAATGAATTCCCATGCTCGGTTTTACCAGTTGATTTATTTAGATTGCTAATAATCTATTTCTTTTTCCGTTTTACGTACAACTATGACAACAACATATAAATAATTAATTTTTTTCATATTGTGTTCAAATAAATTTTATGCTAGAGAAATCCTTCCTCTTTCATCTTTTCTATTGAGATTTACTGACTTACTGCCCTGGTTTCAAACAAGACACAAATCCTACTGGCAGTCCTTGTAAAATCTAGGATTCCACAATGCATCGCAACCAAACACCTAAGAGTCATAAAACTGCTATACAAGAATTTGGCAACACGAAACACACCGTGTTGAAATTCCTAATAGATCAGCTTGGGTGTAGTAGCCTTCAGGGTTATGACACAGAACGTCGTAAAATTTTCTTTCATTCTACAAGTGAAAAGAGAAGCAGTTTTCCATGGCCTTAGGTTCTAAGAGTTAATCTTACCAGTTCCCACTGCATCTCAATCATCGTCAACTCTATATAAAAAAATATAAAAAAAACTAGGCCGCTATCACCCCCGTTCGAAGTTTATGTCAAAAGCCAAAACAAAATATCTCTCAAACCGTAACCTAAGGTCAAAGAGCCAATAAGCAAAGAAGGCTTTTTTTCGTAATCCGAATGGCATCCAATCGTTAAATGACAAACTGTAACTGCTAGCTTATGTAAGAATAAAATGATGCCAACATGACTTAGTATTAATCGTTTCCGGTTCGCAAGGATAGGGTATTTTATTATCTTCACAAAACATTTCTTATTTGTTATCCGGATGTTTTGTAACGATGAAAATGCTTCATTCAAATGGCAATAAAAAGAGTAAAAGTAATGTCAGTTTCATGGATTAAGTAACATATTTATTTCTTTTTAAAAAATATACATATTGGAAATCTTTTAAAAATCGAATTGATTAGCAGATAAGAAAAATGCAGAAGTAAAAATGACATTTATTTATACTTTCTCTGGAAAATATGTTGAGGCCAATTTTTACGCTGCTTCGAAGATTTATGAATTTATGAATATATGTAAATGGTAAAGGACGTATGATAAGAACTTTCACCTATGAATTCATCTCCATAATCATCGAATTGATTGGCGTAAATGACACATTGAATATCTGTCTGAATCTAAAGTGGAAAGCTTATATATTTTGATTATACTTGAAAGCAGAAGTGTCTCGCAAATTCTGACTTTTTGAAGCTGAAAGGAATGAATAACTACTTTTTTGTAGAAATGCAACTGAAACGATTTTAAACCAAGTTAGAATTAAGGAACAAGCATATGCCAAATATTTTTTCTTTTTAAAGAAAAAGAGCAATGTATTTAATAGCTTGTTGAAGAATTGACAACAACTTAAAACTATAAATAAGTTAAATTGCCATCGATTTCTGATAATTTCAAATAGTAATAGTTGTTATTTAATTATGACTTTGAAACTTAAAAGAAAGATAAATTGTCTGCATTTTGTAAAAAAATGCAATTAAAACCTTTGAAGACATATTCAGAATTCAGGCATAAACATAAGAGAAAAATTTTAATAATTGCCAGGCTTATAAAGAATGATGTATTTAACAATTTTTTGATGAATAATATGTTCAATAGTTTGTTGATGAATAATACATTCAATAACAGCTTATATTAAGATTCATTATTACAGAAGTCTTATTAGCAAAAGCAACATCCTTGAGAAGAGGCAAACATCGGTTGCGCTGTATATAGCTACAATTTTCATAGAGGGCAAAATTATGATTTGTTCAATCCCCAGTTGCACAAAAAATTGTATATTATTACATTAGATAATATTTACAATATTAAACAATTTTATATACTATGTAATATTAAACAAACAATGTTGTAAAGTATCGTAAAACGTGATGTGCTATAGGGAAAAGAATAGTATGGTACTTATTCCGGAATCTGAAACTTTAGTTTGGACATTCATTCTCAACTTTCTAAGAGAAAAGGAAAAAAAACAACAGTTTTTACTGCGAACATTTGTTAATTTTTTTTCAGGCTATATGCTAATATTTGTACATCAGAATCCATTTATTTCCGCATTCTCTCTTGTCAATTTCAAAACCTAAACATTTTTGTGCCCATGATCTGCTTTATTTGTCATTTTTAAAAATCAAAATTGTCACCGGTTTAATTTCAAAACAAGAATTAATCAATTTTTAAATTCCCATCACATATATAATACGGTTTTCAATCTTTCTAAAGTAGATATTCGTTTGAGTAACAGTGTCAACGCGTTTTTCTGTAACCCGTGTGCTAAAGAAACGAGGGGGACTTTATGAAATCCTAAGAAACAAAGAAATTTTTAATAGCTTCGATTGAGCTCTGCATAGAGTGAGTTGAATTAAGGTGATTTAAAGAGGAAAACGATTTAATTATCTCATACTGATATGCATATTTCTTCAAATTTGAACCGATGATTGCCTAATTTATTACATTAGCACGGTATTTTGAAAATACATGAGTGTTGGCCATCGATTCTTTTTTAAAATTAAGTAGTTTTTAATCTGCAACTCAAAATTATTTTTCTACATTGAATTTTTTACCTGCATAAGTATAAGTTTTGAGATCTAAGGTATTTTAATAGTTTGAATATACACTAAATTACATTAATGCTTAAGAAATATTTTAATTCATAATGAATCTGTTTTAAATTTTTTTTCTTCCTTATAGATCTTATATGGATGGACAACATGTTCTGTACTGGCAGGGAGTTCAGACTTGACAGGTGCAGGTTTGATGGCTGGGGTGTACACGACTGTAATCACGCTGAAGCAGCAGGTGTTGTATGTGATGGACAGAGGGCAAGAGCTATTGCGCAAGGTACACCAGAAGTGTCACCAAATGCTATACCGGCAGCAGAAAAGACAGTTATCAGGGTAAGGCAATATATCATGAATAAATCTTTTTCAAAATCTTTACTTTATTTTGTATTTCTAAAAAAAGTTATAATTAAGGAATGGTGGTAAGGGGTGTATGTAACCTTATACTGGCTACTCCGACCAGTCCGAAGGCACACAGAAAAATCTGCATGACCGGACTGCCACAACAGGGAATTGTGGTCGAGTCCTAAGGATCATCAACGACCACGATACAACTCTTCCTTTGGGATGTACATCCTGTCACCGATGAGAGGAGCCAGATCCCACCTTTTCGTATATCCCCCAGGGTGGTGAGAACCAATCACGATGCCGGAAGCTTCTCATCCTCACTTATGAGGTCCCCCCCCCCGTGAAATAAATAGTTCGAAAGTTGTTTGTTGAGAAGCACAAGAAATAGAGATCTGTATAGGAACAAATGTTATATTTAAGCGGATGTTATATTTAAATCCAAATAGAGCAGTATTTAGATCT
Organism: Argiope aurantia; assembly: GCA_026543865.1. Classification (NCBI taxonomy): domain Eukaryota; kingdom Metazoa; phylum Arthropoda; class Arachnida; order Araneae; family Araneidae; genus Argiope; species Argiope aurantia. The sequence goes on along the minus strand of JAPMOR010068998.1, from coordinate 5,039 downwards.
GGGGGGGGGTTGACAGTTTGTGAACTTTATTGAGCTATATATCAAATGATCAAATTCCTTTTGGAATATTTTGCGGCTACTTTTCATGCTTTTCCTCTTTAAATCAACAATTTCGTTAAAAAAATGCGATTGTAAAATTTTGAGAAAAACGATAATAAATGAGATAGCCATATTCATGGATCCTTCATTACTACAGATACTTTTCTTAAATAGCGGAACTATTAAGAAAGAATACTCTAATTTGAAGAGTCATAAATCTGCAAGTAAATAATTGAAAGTTTGAGAAAGATGTTCTGAAGTTTCATTTATTATATCCAAAGAAAACTATTTGCTACATTATTTGGCTCATTGTTTATGAAAATTCTTACTTGAATATGTTATTGATATGGTTACAGAACGGATCTCGAGAGGGTTCTTAGTACCTGATCTTAATCACTTTTCCTGTGATTGTTTTTTTTTCTATAGGGATGAATAAAAGATCAAATGATGCTTTCACCAATGAATAAATTCTTTAATTTAGTGTAATTTAAAGTGACTGAATAATAATCATATTTATTTTCATTCTAGCAGTTACTGAGTAAATATTTTTCGTATTTTTTTACGAAGAAATCGATTTGAGAGAACTGAACATAAAAATGGACAATACTACATATCATTCAATAAGCTTGAAAAATATTATATGTTATACAAAAATTTTAAAATAACTATGATAACATTTGAAAACCTTCAGATATTAAAATAAATATTTTTTACTTCCCTGTTAGTTCATAGGTACATAGATAGGGCATAGTAAGTATATCAGTGTGGGCGGAGTGATCAGCTGTACACAAGTACATAGGTATTATAAAATAATATAAAGTATCGTCAATAGCAATAATATTATATAATATTGAAAAATATTTTATCCATAACGAACTTCATACATCAAACATTACTTGATTCCAACGAATGGCCAGAAAAAAATATACTCAGTATAGCTAATAAAAATAGTTAAATACTACAGAATGTATATTTTGCAAAGGACTTTTTAACATAAGATATTGTGCAACAACTGACTTTCTGAGCAGTCAGCAAATACATAAAGTAAACCTCACTTCTTTCATATTTCAAATGATAATTATTGTTGAATTTCACCTTTTCGATTCAAAAGAAAAATTTATAAATATGTTGCGAAAGAGAATGGAGTTTGATTTCAGAACAATCTATTTAAAAACGGTTTAATTCCAAAACGTTTGATATCACAAGAAAGCGTTTATCAAGACATTAATCATCTATTTGTTATATGACAAGCATTTAACAATTGACTACAATATAATCCTTGACATATAATATATACCCCCATACAACGTGTCAAGGTAATTAGATCAGTGGTGCTTTTATCAGATCAAAATCAAATTTGAGAGCAATCATTTTCCTTTCAAAATTACAAAAATATCTTTATCAGTATATCAAAATTACAATGAAAGCTATGTTTTTCACTAAAAGCATTTGCACAATAGCATTTAAAAGGCATTGCCATACTGCTGTGTGTAAAAAAGAGTGCAATTGCATTTTCTGTCATGACATATTAACAAATAAATCAGCCCACTATTGTTGTTGCACGTACTGAATCATAGAAAACCGCGCCCTCTGGCCTCTGATATAAAAGGCAGGTAAAGAAATCGCAATAATCTGAAAACTCATTATTTTGCTTCCATTTGTCATTCCGTCAGCACTCATTAATTTTGGAATAAAAATTCGTGAATAGCTAGCAAAAATGTCCTTGCTACCCATTGCTAAAAATGGAATTTAGACAAAATGGAACAGCTTTGTTTATTTTTTTTTCTCTCATTTTTGTAAAATAGTTGTTTTGCGTAGGATCATGGTGTTGAACTTGAAAATGATAAGAAAACAATATTTTACAATTTAAATAAAGAACCAGGCATTGGTCAGTTTTATTTAGTTTAGAATGTAAACAACTCCAGAAAAGGAATACCTTTACATTCAAGAATTTTCAAATAGCTCATATTGTGCCAAACGATTTTTTTTCTTCAAAAGATTAGATTTCTGTACATTTTTACATAAATAATAAAGTATTTTAAATGAGTTACCAGAGGAGGACACCGCAATAAATTAGTTTCTAAAATCTAATTAAATACTCAGACGAAATTAATCAGTTTCAACTCTAATTATTTCGCTGATAATTTTACTCTTCTATCTTACATATCATCTCATGTATTACAGTAAGATTTATTGCTGTTTGCGAAGAAAATAATTCTCCTCTCAGGTTATAAAAAAGAGAAACTATTTCATCTTCATATTGATTCAAAATGAAAGAAATAATTTCCATATTTTATCACCTAAAATTCTATTCTAAAAACATATTTTTCTTCAATTTAAATGTTAAAGGGATAGTTAATATTTTCATGCATTATGACATTATACTGCAGTTATTAAAAATTCTGAACACAGTGCAATTATTATGGTGAATTAATAAATCATTTTATGACTATATTATTTTGTTAACTCATATGTAAAATTCTCTCCTCGCCCACTCCAAATGTTGTATTATTAGAAAGGCCTTTTTTAGCAATGTTAAGAGAAACTTGCACTTGGATTAAATCAACAGATATCTGGCGATGAAGAAGACACTGCTGCTCTTGTAGAATTTTGTTTATGAGATGGCAGCACAGTTGTTGTCCTTTGATTACAAAACTATCATGGAAATAGCACTATATAACACCAAACAAAAGCGATTGTAAAACGAAGCACTTATTTTGCTATTTTCTTATATAACTTATGTTTTAACAATTCTATGATGCTTTTCATTATATTAAGGCGAAAATTCCCCATTGATTATTTTAATAATCGTCAAGAAGGAAAATCAATCTCATAAGAGAATTTCATTTATTTTAAAATGTGAAATAAAGAGAAAACAAAAATAGCTTCAGACATAAATATTATAATAAAATATATTCAAAGATACTCAAGCACTCGCTTAAATTTATACAATATGCAGTAGCTTCTGTAACTTTCTAAAACAGATAATTTTACACAGCATTCCCTTTAAATCTCTAATTAAATGAAGCAGAAAACTAGTATAGGCACATCTGATTTCGCAATTTTAAAGTAAAGGAAAAAAATAAGTGGAATAAATGTTAATACGCACATCAGTCTGCTAGTTTTGGAATAATTCTTATAAAAAACAGAAATCGAATAGAATTCAAAGCTTTGTTCCGATGATTCAGATTTCTAAATTAAAACTCTCTAATCCATTGGTGGACGCGATATAATCGATATTTTAAGATATGATACTTGGCATTAATGTATTAAATAGCGGACGAGCAAAACTGAGGATGATACCGACATTCTATTGTACTTGATACAGCCAGTAAACGATCCTCTTCTTGTCGAATTGAAATCGGGTACTCTGTGGATATCGGTTCTCGCACTTGAGGCTGGTAGCAGTACTGATATGAATATTAATCTACCAAATTCGAATTTCGTTTCTTCGAAAGAGGTATCAATGATGATGTGTCGGGACCTATGCTTTGACAGTGATTAACGAATGGATGAAAAGAGAAAAGGAAAGGCTTTGATTATATAGTTAGAATAGAATAGAATAGTTCAGTCATGTGCTCTGTTACATGGGTAAAAGGTAATAATGGTAGTATATGTAATTAAAAAAATCATGCATGGCAAGAGCGTCGCTAAGGTAGGTCTGCAAATAATGCTATATCAACCTGATACTTTGTAACAGATTGATATAGTATGACCTGATCGAAACTAATATGATCAGATTATCAAAAAATCTAAAAATTGATACCGAGTACTTGATCCTTTCGTGATACAGTATCATCCAAACCTATTTAAATGCATTTCTAAATGCATTCTAGTAATATCAGCTGTTTTGATGTAATGCTAAATGCATTATGTTAGCACTTAATGAAACATTGTTTTCTATTCATATGCATAGCAAATTTAATGTGAACTTAATTCAAGTATTGCTATTGAATTCGGAGTAAAATTCAGACATTTGATTGATTATCTCATAATTTTCCAAAATTATCATTTAAGTAATTAAAATTTCTTTTTTTTAGCTGGTAACTGAAAAAGATTTGGCTATTCGATTAGTTGGTGGCAGAACGACAACAGAAGGCCGAGTCGAAGTGCGCATGCCCCAAGGTTGGGGTCTCATTTGTGGTGACGGCTGGAGCATTATGGAAGCTAATGTTGTTTGCAACCAGTTAAGACTGGGCCATGCCAAAGCCTCAGTACAGGTGAGTTGGCGAATTCATGTCATTTCTAATTTATTCCATTTTTTCTAGTTTTAATGATAAAATAATTGATATTATGATTCAATAAGAAGAAATTTTAATGTTAATTGACTGGGATTTCATTTAAAACCTAGTTACGATAATATCCATTTACTTTTTAAACTGAAAAACAATTCTCAAATTTTTAATCTCATTTTTTCTCTGGTTGCTTTGTGCAATCAAAGCATTAAAAGAAATCGATTAATATATTTTAAATTTATTATATGATATAATGGATGTTTATTATCTTTCCCAAAGTTCACCATCAACTCTACCATTCTAAACAGGCTTACCACTGAATGACAGCATAATGAAGCTTTAATATGTTGATGAACAGTATGCTCTAAGGCGTCAAGCTCATGAAAATAATACGATCGAACGGATTACGACAAAACTTCTTAATCCGTTCTATCATATCACATAATTTTATAATTCTGCGTTGTGACGCAACTTCAAGAGGCAATGTATGAAATTTAGTCGTGTCTCAGCGGGCACTGTCACCAAGGTTGTACTGTCCATCAACGTATTAATTATTAAAAAATCGAATTCAGTAAGACAAATTAGTAGCTGCAATTCAATATTATATATGAGAAATTAATGCATAATTTTATATTTATTTCAAATTTGTAATACTATTTTTATATTATTTCAGAGCGGAACTTACGGTGGCCACCACAAGAATATGATCTTGAGTGGTGTCAAATGCAAGGGTAGTGAACACAATGTTGCAGATTGCGTACATGA
>JAPMOR010068991.1:173745-229079 GCA_026543865.1 Argiope aurantia | reverse complement strand
AAGATTCTGAAATCATAATGGTGTGTGGCGAATATACAACGAAGTTCACGGGTTCGATTCAGCTTTTTCTGGGTGTTATTTTTATTTTAAGTAGCATAAGTTTTGCTGCTAATGTGACATTTGCATTTGAAGAAGAATATGTGACAACAGAAGATGACAGTAATACTATTCAAACTTTCAAGATTTCCAAAGCAATATTTGGAGCCTTCAGGTGGAAATTTGGAAAAAGTATGAATTTTTCATTTTTTTTCTAATATTGAAATATTGTTAAATTAAAGCCATTGAAACGTTATGATATAATTTCTGTTTCTAATTCCTATTATATTCAATGATCATCTCTTTCTAATGAAATTTTTATTTCCAAATGAACTTCCCCTTTAGTTTCGTTCCCAGACAGTTTCTCTTTTAAATAAAGAATATCAACTTATTATCAAGTATATCTTATTATATCAAGTATATATCAAGTATTTCTTATTTAAAATAACTACGTTTATATTCTGCTACCTACTCTAATATTTTTATTCCTTATAAAATTTAATAAGCTTTAAGTGTTTTTAATTTAATAGGTTTTTACAATTAATAAGTTATTTGATAAATTTAAGAATGAAAGTCGTCGTCATAAATCTAGTATTTTAAATTGTTTAAGACAGACACGGGCAATCTTAAATTATTCATGAGCTTCTATTATATGTCATAGTAAGCATATAACATAGTAAGCATATATTGATTATTTCATGGAAATGCATATTTCTTATAAATTTCGAAAAATTATTTTTTCAGAATTTTGCAAAATAAAAAATTATCAACATTTTAACGACCACATTTCCTTTCAATTTCCATAACAATTTTATATTCCAATACCTCTTTTTTAAATAACCATTAGTTTGGATAATTTAAAATAGTTTTGCTGGCTCCGTGAAATGTTAAACGATCTCCTAAAGCAGCGGTTTTGCATAAGGGGCAAAGAATCATGCTTCTTTTTTTTTTCAAGTAAGTGGTAGATAAAATCTGTTATCTCTTTCGACCACCTGTGGATTTACTTTTCGGGTCTTTCCCCTTTGTCGCCTAATCCATCCATCACATATGAGATGATTGTAAAGAGAAGGGAGTAGCAATATCTGTCGTGTGACCGGGAAGATAAATATAATGCAACAGGTATATTAGAACACAAGTAGGAGAAAAAAAATCTTTTGGTTAATATAGCAGTTAATGAAATATAGCAGTTAGCTCTTCAAATGCAGCACTAAATCTCTAATAAATTTTGAAAGAATGTTCGCAGCAAGTGTAAATAAAACATGTATGAAAGTAAATATTTATTTCGCGATAATACGACATTTCCATGAATCATAATCTATTTTATTCATATTTGAGAATAAGCTGAATTTTACAATTTTTACCTAATTTTTAAGCTATTATTTCAATGAACTGTCTTCTTGATAACCCTATAATTAAAAATCATTATAAATATAACTTTTAATGCCCGTTTGTAAAATATATTCCCACCACTTCGTGTATTTAGTGAAATATCATAAAAGAAAAGCATGTTTCCTGTTAAGAATTGCTGCAAAACTTTTAAGATTATTAATTCAATATTACAGAATTAAACACTTAAAATCCCTTTATTTTGTATACCTGATAAATATACATATTAGTCAAAAAATAAAACTGCATGCACTTTAATATTGTAATTGTAAAAAAATTAAATAATGTTTGTACAAATGACCATTAATTTTCTCCTATTATTTATAATTTTTTCAGTTTAACGATGACATTGAATTATTAAATAAAACTATTAATAATTGAATTTGCATTTCAACCTTGTTTTCACTTAAACTGATTTAGCATGTCTAAACTTTTTTGTTAAACTAAAATTCAGTAAAAAAAAAAATTAGTTTAAAAAAACTTATTTTGTAGTATTTTCATATAAAAAATATATCTTTGAAACTGGCCTTGAATGTAACCTATTAATGAATACTGTCTGTTGTTCCAATTCGAGAAAATCGAATGCGATTTGAGAAGCATTATAAACAGAAGGCAATTAAACCGCTTTCTTTATTCGATGATGTGACAAGATTAAAAGGAACTAAGAATTTTTTTATATCAATCAACTAGCATAGCAATTTTTTAATTGTTCCGAATTTATATTTCGTTGTTCGGAAAGTAATTTCGTTTTTTCCCGACAGAGGATTTAATTGTATTTTTTTTCACCCAACTTCACATTTAAGCCGTATCATTTTTATATGCTTTGAGAGCTCATATAGCAAGGCTTGTGTGTGAAACATTCCAATTCATTCTACGCAGTAGTTTTTGGTCGGTGCCCTTTTAAATATGGAGAGCGATAAGCAGCTTTTTCGACATATCTTACTGTTTTACTACAGAAAGGGTAAAAATGCTGTTCAAGCCAGAAAGAAATGGACCGATGTGTATGGAGAAGGTGTGTTGACAGTACGCCAGTGCCAAAACTGGTTCGCTCCATTTTTTAGACGGTAAAACCTTCACCTCAAATGAGGAGGTCGAAAACCACCTCGATCCATTTTTTGGTAGCAAAGACCAAAAATTTGATGAGCGTGGAATGATGCTACTATCAGAAAGATGGCAATAGGTGTTGGACCAGAGCGGCCAATATATAATTTAATAAAGTATTTGTTTATTATACGAAAACTGTTTTTCATTTCCACAAAAAAAAAAAAAAAAAAAAAAACGAAATTACTTTCCGAACAACTTAATAAATTCCTATAAGTACACATGTAATAATAATATTTCCGTTACATAACGTTACTTCTACTGTAAAAATGACTACATGGCTATACAATGAAAGTACAGATTTATATTCCTATTTTTTTTAAACTAAGTGTGATATACATAGGAATTAGATAAAGTTTTAGAAAAAAAGACAGAAAAAGAACTTCACTCACGATTCATTTTTGAATTTTTATGGTATGATCTCTGACATCTATTTTGCCAATTCAGAATTGGCTAGTATATCAGTATTATTTTCAAGGGCTTCACCTTCAAAGACAAGAGTGTTTAAAATGTTCTTTTTTTTTTTTTTTGAAAAAAAAGGGTAAAATTTGGATCATAAATTTATTTATTCATTTCATTCTTAAAAATCTCTGGTTCTGCTATATTCCAGTTCTGATCTGAATTAATTTGTCCATGAATTATCCTGATAAAATTTTATGATTCGAAAAATTGTTTGGGTTTTCTTTCCTTGAAAACTGCATTGTTAAATGAAGCAATAATATTTTATATTTCAAACTGATATTTTTATTTTAATAGCATTTTATATAAATGGATCGAATAATCAAAAACTCTGCGTAAAAAAAAATATGATTTCCATTTTAATTACTTATTTTTAATTTATCAATATGAGAAAATTTTAAATTTTAAAATTCAGATATTTTAAAAATATTTTAGCAATTTGTCAATGGAAAATTGAATGTTAGCTTTTTTAATTAATAGGTTTATTGTTTTTAAAGGTTAAAATGAATAAAATCATTTGACATCTGACAAAAATGCACCTGTCGTTTAGTTACACGCTGTCTGAGACTGCTTTGTAACATAATACTACACTCAAAATAAAAGATTTATAAAGGATTTCAAAATTAAATTGGCTTTTTGTATTTGGTATGTATTATACGAGAAGATTTACTCTATTATGAAAAATGTTATTCAACTAATGAGAGTTGAACTGAATGAATCACCGATGGTTTAATCAATTTTATGAATATATTGCTATCTTCTATACTTTGTAAAAATTACATTATTAGTTGTATTTTTAAATGAAGTAAAACTTTCCTTTCACATAACAAAAAAAATGCGTAATCGTGATTAAAACTTCCTTGATTGTTACGTTGTGCATATCTAAAATTAATTTAATGCACTTTGCATTAAAATATTTTGTATTTTGCAATACATTTTGCATGCAGCATGTATTTTTACCTTCATTAAAATTCAATAACTCTTCTTTACTCAAAGATTATTTTGTGCTCGCTAACTGTATGATAAATTTTGTTCTCAAAATATTAAGTGAAATAAATTTTGTGTTTTCCCAATACTCCATTCTTAGAAACCATCGTGACAGAAAAGTAATATTACAATATCATTATTTTATAAGCATCTGAAGGCCACTGCCGATAACAGCAAAACGTTATCTGTAAGTCTAAAGGAAAGGAATGAGGCATGATTTGAATTACTGCAAAATATCTCAATTTAAATTGATAAGAGAAGGAAAAAAAAGAAAGGCATTTTATAAAGTCCTTCAATCACATTAAAAATGAGGAATTAGAGCTTTAATCTCTATTTCCTTTAAGGAACAGTGTTGCAAATTGCTATGTAATAAATTATTCTAGCGGCCTTAACTGATATCCCTGCCCAAGATAGAGATAATATTTGACCATCAGCCCCTGTTGTTGCCCGGATGACAACTGAGCCGCGTGCTTTTCCATGTGTTTCCTTAAAAGATTATCTTTTACTATCTTTATCTGAAAAATATACGAGATGAAAACAAGAAAATTGTAAACAAATGGGTTTTTTATACGATTATGAAGAAAACAAGAAATTCTCGAATTTTCTGAAGTTCAGATAAAACTTGGAAATCTAGCGCATTTCATCTTAACATTTTTATGGCATTTAGATACTCTGTATATTTTATTTGATGTATTTCTCTTTTTTTTTTTCAGTAGCATGTATTATGCAAATAAAAGAAATTTAGGAATGTTCTTAATTCAATTTCCTCATATACTTCCAAAAAAAATGCCACTTGTAATTTGCTGTCAAAAATAATTGTATCTAAATATCGTGTAAACAAATATTCTCGAAAATATACCAATAAATATTCTTAGAAAGTATCCTTGTTTTATTTATTTATTTTTATGTTTTAAGGCAATAGCTTAATTATCATCCCAAGAGACAACATACACACTCACTTTATATAACTAATCATTTCTAATTAATCTACATTCTAAAAGAAAGTTCAAATCGCTCGAGCTCCGATGTCAGTGTAACTTTTTCTTCTGAGTTGAGGGAAGGTGGTAAGGTCTCGGCTTCGGAAATGGTGGGTTTCAGGTTCGAGACCCGATTCTACCGAAGAGCAGTCGTGTATGCGGGTCTAGAACACGTTAAATCCGTCTGGGCTAAGCGTCTTCCCGCTTGTGTACTGTGGAAGTTTGGAGAGGGGGTGCCAGCTCAGGTGTTGTCCTCGTCATCCGACCCGGTTCAAAATTACGAAGTCCATCAAAAATAGCCCTAGTGTTGCTTTAAAATTGAAAGTTAATATAACTGTGAACTAAACTAAACTTACTTCTAAGTTGCGCGGAGTATTATTTTTTTCATAGAGCGCTATGTTGAGTAGCTCCTTTCTGACATTATAGAAGTTCAAAGTGCTTTCTCCCGATCCCTTTCTTGATGTCTTCCTTCCTTTCGATGCACTACTCTGTACTCGTCAAACAATACAAAAAATTCTTGACAAAAGATAAAAATTGGACTATTGTCTTAAAGCAATGAAGAATAAAAGGTGTTAAAGAATATTACGTGTGTTTCTAGAAAGTTCCACATATACATAATACAAATAAAAAGCAATTGGTATTTAAAGATAAGTAATATTTTAATCACGTTTATTCAGTACAGTGGCATTAATATATTTAGATATGTAATGTAAACTTTGTAACACGCATTATTGACGTCAGATGCAAGTATTCCATTATATATATACATCTCATATTTCTTCACGTGAAATTTTTTGACGTATTGACGTATCTCATTGAAATTTTCGCCATCTTTGTAATCAAATGAAAATGAAAATAATATGGCATCCGTATCATGTTCCATCCAGTTCTAATCCGCCCAACTAGAATATTTATAAGCTTTAAGTTAAATGAAATATTTATTAGCTTTCTTAGGGGGGAAAGGGCATGTAAAAAGCTTAGTTAAAAAAAAATAAGTGCATGAAAAACTCACGACGATATTTAAGCATTTTTTTTTAAACTTTAGTCACAAAAATTTTTAGAATTTTAAATTTTTAATCACTGAAATTTATCCATTTCGAAATGTTCTATTAAATGTGAGTTGTAAATTCTTATTTTTTTAAATAATATTTTTTCAATATATTCATAATAATCTTTATTTACAGAAAGTGATTGATTAACGAATTAAATAATTCAGAGATTACTTCATCGTTATATATTATCGATTGATTTAAAAATTTGTTGAAGAATTATAAAATTTCTTTTTACAATTATTTATATGCAACAACAATAAAATGTTTCTCATTGCTTCAGTTTTGTACGTGATTTTTTTATATCCCAATTATTATAAAAACCATATTATAGGGTAATTTTTATAAAATGTTCCAAAAACATTAATTTTAGAAATTAAAAAAATAGCAAATTTTTAATGGAAATTTGATAGAAATATCTAAATCCAGAAAACATGAAACCATTATTTGCTTGATAAAAAGATCAAGGGTGTTATTTTCAGAATCTTATTCCAGAAATCTTACATAAATTATGTCATATAATGAATCGCACTAAAATCGATGAATTAAGGTAGGAGATTCACTTAAAAACGTATCAACACTTTCAACTATTCGATATTTTTGTATATAAATAATTTTAGTAAAATACATAATTTTTCTAAAATTGATATTCAAGATAAATTTTATGACCAAATTCATTAGCAACTTACAGCTAAATGCATTTTAAAACTAGATCTATCATAATCAGCTTGCTTCCTATTGAAACCAGCTGGCGTTCTCTAGTAATGGTAAATGTATGTTATAGACGTGTTTTTCTCCAGCTGATTGAAACCAAAATTTGGCACAGAACAACAATTGCAATCATAAAATTACATACCAAATTTGATAAATTTAAGTCATTTCATTTTTTTTTTTTTAGTTATCACATTTACGTGCTTCTGAAAGAACAAATCGACAAAAGTTCAACCTCTTGTTGGATTTCGCTTAAAATTAGACAGGCATCTACAATATAGATATAATATGAGTACCGAATTTCATTCATATAGTTCTCCTTGTTTTTTAATTATTGTGTTAACCTATATTTGTACAGCCAAACTTCTGAATAGATTTTGCTCAAAATTTGATGGAAATTTACAAATTTAGTGTAAAGGTCCAATACCAAATTTCATCCTTCCAGCTCAAAGAGATTTTCAGTTTTTTTCCCACAGACAGATATTTTATGGGCGTTGGATTCGCGTCCCTTGGGTTGAGAGTTCGAACCCCGCCAGCCGAAGACTCCCCGTGTGTGTGATGGCTGGCACGTGTATAAATCTATCGTGATCACAAAGTCCTCCATGTCGAGAATAATACCACTGGGAGTGCCGGATCAGGGGTGATCGTTCTCTGATTCGGGTCTAAATTACAATCTGTGAATGAAATGCGTGAATGAAGTCCGCCCCGTAAAAATAGTTGTGACGCGTGTGTAGCTCTGTCGTACTCTTGGCCCTAGATGGTGCTACTGAAAAAACAAGAGACGTACCTTTGGCTTAAAACCACAAATGACTTCTTAGAGTCAGTGGGCTTGTCTATGACGTTAGAAACAACAACAACAGATGTTTTCCAAAATTGCGTTTTTCGAACTCAGAGAAGTTTAAAACGTGGAGATTTGTCAAAAACTGGAATTCAAAATATTTTCTCAATTTTTCGTATATGAGAAAGTAAAAAATTTGTTTCTATTTATTGATTGTATTTTGCTTCAACTCAAAAATAGAACAATCTTTCATGTTAATGATAAAAGTTGCAATTAAAAAACGCTTTTCATTTATAAAGTGTTTTCAACATATAAAAGCATGCACTGGACAACATATAAAACAACAGTCAATTGCGAAGCAAAGCTCTAAATAATTCTTACACACTATGAAGAATCTCAAAAAAATAATAATAATAATAAGTGCAGAACTTATTCTACTTCATATTGTCTACGTTATGCAGATATTCAATAATACCTATACTTTAACGAAATTACTGAGTTTTTTGTAAGCCTGCAAACATCAAAAATATATACAAAATTAGATTGTTTTATTACATAATTTATTATAAATAAATAATTTAAAGCTATGTTATTAATGTCATTAAAATGAAATCTATATATGTAATAGGAATTTTGGAAACAATAAATGATAAGCCCATTAAACATCAAAATAGCATTGGTTGACTATACCGCCACAACAGTAATGTTAAGACTGAGACCTATCCCCTAATGGCAATCGCTACCTCCAGCATAGACCTTTCGATATGCCCCATCATCTGCAAAAGATCATAGAATGTAAAATAATATTACTCATCTTTTATACAACGCACAGACAATTTCTGTGTTTTATTGTAAGGAAGTTGCATGCTACTTTTGTCCTTGATGTTGACAAGCATCTTTTACATCGTTCTGTTTTACGTTTTATTAAAAAGTTAATATTTTAGTATTTTATTTAGATATCTAAGATTATAGATGACACAAAATATTATTAGGAATTTAAACAAATATTTCACCTTGTTCCTAAAATTAAATGGATATTATAGACGTTACTAATTCCAAATGTTTTATATTGTGCTATATTTCCTGCTGTTGCTGAAAATTTATAGTTATATGAAGTGATTACTAATTCTAAATGTTTTATATTGTGCTATATTTACTGCTGTTGCTGTGATTGAAGAAATGATGAATTGTTAACAAACATTAAAAAAATAATTAAGTGCAAAAAAAATTCTAAATAAATAACGATTTGAAGAAAATATTGATAAAAGTTGGAGAACTATTTGTTTGCAAAGTTATAACTATTTTTAGAACATCTGTGTACTTGCAAAAAAAAATTTTAATTTTTAAAAGCATTTATATATATATATATATATATATATATATATATATATATATATATATTTACAAGAAACATGTGATATCGGATAAGTTTTAAAAAAATTGGGGAAATAGTAATACCTATATTATTAAAGCATTGCAAAATATCAGATTTATTCAATATTCTATGATGTTGTTTCCCAAAATTGAACAACACTCTTTAATATATATTGTGTCATTTAACCTTTTTATTTTAATAGCTGCAAATTGATACTTTGTATCATATTCGGAACGTTTGAAAATTATATCTTTAAGAAAAACTAAGTTTAAATTATTATACAATTTCATTTTGTGAAACTATCACAGCTTATTGCAAGTTGTGTAGCTTCTAAATATGACACAAATTAACTAAACAAAATTATTTGAAAATATAAGGCAACTGAATACTGCTCAACTTCTAATTGTCTATAGAAAAGTTTTATTATTTTAAAATCAATTTAAAACTATAAAAAAATGTTTGTTTTACCCTGACCTTCCTAGAAAGCGTTACACAAACTTTTACGTCGATGTCTATCCGTATATCGATTTTAGATCGCGATTTGTTTAGCAAATACTAAGAAAGAAATAAAATTCTTTTCTACTGTCTAATGTTTACTTGCATTTTATGATCAATGAAAGAAAGGACAGTCAAGGTCGAGTGCTAAATGAAGCTGTAAAACATCATTTTTACGTCAACGAAAATCATTGTGACGTTAGTTTGCAAATACGTCGGTATTCTCAGTTCTGTACTCTAAATTTCTGTCTAATGAGTGCTCAAAGTAGCTGATGAAGAAAATTTGCTAATTCTGGAAATGTATCAAAAATGTAAAGTTTTCTAACATAGCTGACAGATATCATCGAATTGCATCGGTAACTTATTTTTTTCATTGTAACACAAAATGATGATGTACGCAAGATTTAAAATTTATTTCTCCAGAAATAAATCTCTTATGAAATCGCCAAATTTTTCTCGAAATAGGAAAGTAAAATAGAAAATTCTATAAATGATATCACTCTATTTCTTGCTATCATACAAAATGGAAAATATATATATTTGAATTTATTTCATGTCGAATCTTTAAAGTGAATTTTACTCAATGCCATGAAATTTTTCTCAATATTATGAAATGTTGTGAATAGACAAAAGATTCATGTGACTGTGAGGTCACATGAATCGAGTCAACTCATGTGACTTCAGATTTTTATCACAAAATTAACTTTACATATTTATTTCTACAGAATCTAATTAAGCTTTTCTTTCTGAAAAATACCCATATGACTACTGTGGGACATTTTATATATATATATATATCCCTAGAAATTCCATTGTTGAAATTTCGATATTATCTTGAATCTTAATGCAACTTGTTTTTAAATTTCAGCTATATTTATTTGATTAAATGTTTTTTAAACTTGATTTAAGTATTTATATTTCTATTCGAAATTGCTTACCGACCACTTTCTTAATATTTTTTTCAAGAACCTGCGGCTGAAAATTGCGATGAGAAAGTAGTGCGATTTCGTTTAATACGAAAATAAACGGTTTGTTTTACTTTACTTGTAATTTTAATGATTCGCAGAGATAAAAGAAGGACCTCTCATTAAGATTAATTTGCTATCCTAATTACATAACAAAACCAATTTTGAATTTCCTGCGAAAATACTTAGTTTTTCACTTATAATGTCTAGGTTATAATTTCAACAGGCCGAGAAATTTGCTAAGTTATCAATTGTATTTTGAAATCGATTGCAAACTTTGAAGAATCAACGACTCTCATGCTCGCATTTTTGTAAGTATTTAATGTACATATGAGTAAAATCAACTCTATTAGCACAAAATGCCCAACAATATTGTTGCGATAGTTTCACAATATTGGCAGGCATTTAGAATATCGAAAAGCATCTTGGAGATATCTTACATTATCTTGCACTAATAGGGAATGGGATCCGTTTTCGCATTTGAATAGTTACCCTGGAAGAAAGAATTGATCGTCACTTCATCTGTAGATCTAATAATGACAATAATATTGTTTTGATTCCATTTCCGATTATGAAAAAAATCAGTGCTGAGATTGCTGATAGCCATAGGTAAAATGCAACAGTTTCCGTGTTTCCATCACCACAGCTTTATCATTCAATGTCCTGGAGACCAAAGTCAATTAATTCTATGAGCCCAGACTTGACCCAAATACCGCTCCAATCGACGAGGCTAAGATTTCCGGGCCATAGTTAAAATCTAGGTGTGAAAAATAATTCGCGACCAGCCATTCATTGACAAGGAGGATTTCCTTCTATTTTAGTGCTCAAAAAATTGGTTGGATTTTGAGACATTGAAATTCTCACATTAACTGGACTTATGAAGGTAAGGGATAATTTTTTATTTCTTCCCGTTAAATCATCCTTTTGAGAGAATCTCAAGTTAGAAGAAAAGAAATTATCCGAAAAATAAACAAATTCCTGATTCTTTAGTGGTACAATAATGGCGATGTGGTAATGATGTTCATAGTCTCTATAATGGAGCGTACCTCCTCCATGAAGAATTGGCGCAATGATAAGTGATGATCATTTTGTATTTAACCACAACAATCATGTTATTATCACATGAGCTGATTATTCCTGACTCAAACGGCTAGGGGAGTGGAAGTAGCATTCATGTTTGTCTTTTCAATAACTGTCTTTATTTAGAGGTAGATTTTATAGAAAGCATCAAACTTACAAATCGGTTTTGTATGCAGTATCTGATTTTGATTTTCTGTCCAAAGCCGAAGATTTAACTTTATCTTACGTCGCTCATGTACAAGATTCGAACTGTTTGTAAATTTCTATACAACAGTTTTATAAGTAAATAAAAAATGCAATAAAAGAAACGTTATTTTAGGGGCTTTCTGGATAAAGGATGGCCAAATGTTTATTATTGTTCTAAAAATATAGTAAGAAAACTATGCACAAATCTTAACTTTTTGCATTTATATTAAACATTAGAGTAAAGCAATAACTAAAGAATTAAAAATTAAGCAGTAAATAGACTCATGTATGCATGAAAAGTACCTAAAACATATATATTTTCTCTAAATCTAATCTCCCACGTCTCAATTAAACCTTCTGGCATTAAACATGTAAAGGTTTTATTTTAACTTATAAAATTCTTATTAATTGTGTCAATAACATGTTGTTTGGGAACAAAGGAATAATTATAATAATGAATATTATTATAATTATAATAATATTCATTATTATAATTAATAGGAATTAATGAATATTATATAATCATCCATTATTATAATTATATAATATTCATAATTATAATGAATATTATCATAATTATAATTATAATAATGAATGTTAAAATTACTACCTATCTTTATAAAGCCAATTTTTATACGCTTTAATCCTTAAATCTTGGATTATTTGTTATATATTTGTTATAAAATTATAAGTATTTGAAATCATTATTTATAAGCAAATCTTGTATCAAATTTCACTTCGAAATGAAACGAATTTATGCAGCAAATTATGCAATTATTATATGCAGCGTTATAACAGCACGGCACTTACGTGTCAAAACAATTTAGACACTATTTCATGTTATACAAAGCAAGAATTTAAAACGTCAACTTAATTTGCAGCATTAATTTTATCTCTTTGTGACAAATATAGAGAAGATCTGAAGATGAGAAGTAGAAATATCAGTTAAGAAAGTCCTTGTCCAGGTCCTATTTAAGATATTTATTGATGGTAATATGTTAATATTATCTTCGATATGCTTCTTATATATTTTAGAGTCATTTTGCAAAATCTGAAGAAATGCAATAATTTCAAAGAAAAAAGTTTTATTTCAATAAGTTCTAATTAATGAATAAAAATTAAAAGCAATAATTTTTTCTTTTCACAATTTCATATTTAAATAAATTTAAGTTTTCAGATGTATTAAAAGGTGTAAAAGGAAATGAGAGGTTAAAAATGCGTTTTTTTTTTTAATGCAATAAGAGAAATACTTTCATTCATTGGCTATCTTCTATTATTAATTTACTCTTTTATAATATTACGAACTTGAAATGTGTACATTCTTATACATTAGCAGTTACATCTTCATAATTTATAGCATTTTAAATCCAGTATATCGATTTTTAGTCATGGAATTTGTGTATGCTCGCATACGTGCTTGTGAAAATTGTCGCATCATTTCTTTTACCAAAATCATCACATTTTTATTTTTTTATCATGTAAAAATTTCGTTTCTAAAATTATGTTTATTTATGAAAGCTCCATACATCATATTGATATGCGCAAACTGCTTTCACCTATTAAATCATCTAAACTAGTAGATTTAAGATATTTGGATCTGGTTTTACAAGTTCATTTTAGTCGTCCGAATGCCGTTTTTGTCAAACGCCCTTTCTTTGATAAGGCTTGGAAATCAGGCAATAGGGTGCCAACACATATGTCATTTTAGTCGTCTAATTATGATTTGAAACTACAAATTTATCACAAAATCATTCATCCCTTTAGCATAAGATGCTGTATACTCCATGATTATTTTTTTTATTCCCTGAATGCTGTACTATATCATAAAGATATAATAACAATATTGTAGCATATTCTTGGCTATTGCAGTTATTAATTTTAAATTAGACTTAAATATGCAAACTAACGTACTCTTCCTCTTCTATTTAAAAATCGAATAATACTGCAATTTTATATAGCTGATAATATCTTAAATAATCAAAAAAATTATTAATCTAATAATCAGATTGAACTCAGAAAAGTTGGCTTCATTTTCTCCAGCTCAGCGAATATGCATTCATATACATTCGCAATAGCAAAAGTAAATGGTATTTGGGACGTTTGATTTTTGTTCTTAATCATCACCAGTGGATTTACAGATGTAGGCTGCTTCCGCGCTAGTCTTATTTTTAATTTATACTTTTGATATATTTTTATTTCAAAAATGAATAAATGTCTTACTATTTTGTCTCCACACCATCCCTTTAGACTGGCGCATCTATTCCGCCCTCTTTGCACTCCGATGGCCACTCCATTGTGGAGCTGTACAGTGTGGTGAAAGCTTATAAGTCAGTTAAAAGCTGCGCTACACGAGCAATTGCTTTTGTATTGTGGTCATGTTATTGGGCTGCGAACCACAAGGTGTCAGGTTCTATCATCGCTCAATTCAATCCGCCACATTGGTGACCTCGGACGATGAACCTTCAACCTTTGTACAGCTGTTGTGGCGCCATCTACCCACAGAAAATCAAAGTCGTCAGATTGACTTGACGCAGCAACAGCAACCACTCACCCACACACGCTTGCCATAACGCTTGGTGCTACTCAAATGGGTACAGGCGCATTAGAAGCAACAGCTAAAACATCACCACACAACAGCATATCGTTCATCTCACCTCCGACTCACTGGAGGGAGAGTCTGTGGTGAAAGCTTATAAGCCAGTTAACAACTACACTACACCAGCAATTGCTTTTATATTGGGGTCTTGTTACTGGGCTACGAACCACAAGGTCCCAGGTTCTATCCTCGCTCATAACAATCGCTACAACAATATCTTGTGTTTATAGAGTAATGTGTTTATGCTTTCTTAAGAAAGATTCCTGCACCTGCAACCATAATGTCTTTTTCGTCTAAAAACATATGAGACATTTTATCTCGTGCAGTTTTTGTTTTTTATGATAATGGCATTTAGTCATAATATTTTTATAAGTTTTCTTAATTGTGCTTTAAATCTTATTCCTTCTTGGTTCTTTAATACTCCTAGATTTAATCTGAAAAAATTTGGAACTTTTTTAAATTTTAGAATTTTAGTAGTAGTAAAGATCATGTTGACATTAGATGTTGTCAAAATTTAACACAAAATAATAAACCTCTAACCCTCTAAAACCTTTTTCTGTTCACATCGATTTGTATTTATCAGTTTCCAAACAACTCCACTCAATGTTATGAATCTTCCATTGTCACTATAGAAACCAAAAATTATTATCCTGTCGGTTCTTTCTTAACTAATGAATGGTATGTTACGTATATTTTAATCAATTCTTTTTATTTGTTTACTTATAAAGTTTGTTTTTATTTAATTTGGCCCGGCAAAATTTTCATATTGAATAGTTATTTTGTTCATATTGAATAGTCATGTATTCATAAATTTGTGCTTGACATTTATTCATTATTTATTAATGAGCATTTAATTTTCGATCATCATGTACTCCAAGATTATTTTTTATTTAAAATATTAATGAACAAATGCAAATAATAAAGTTCGTAAAGGTTTGCATTTCTTATCCGTATTATCCATTTCATTTTTAAAAAAATCTAATCTCAGTTTTTCTGAATTTATCTTAGACGTTTCGTATTGAATATATACAGGAAGGGCAAAATATACTGTTTTTATGAATTTGTGTGTTGAAAAAGTTTTTTTTAATCGCCTAAAATTATTCTAAAAGAAATTGTGGCAAATTAAGATGAAAATAATGATGTTTTGTAAATTTAATTGAAAATATATTTTGTGGATTATTGTATTTTTTCCCCTGTTCGTAAATTAATTATTAGGTTATTGATTATAATCTTATAATTACTGATTTATAATAGTAATTTAAATGAGTATATGTAAGATTTTTTTGGTGAAAATATTTTTTTTTTTTAATCTGCTGCTGAACATCATTTTTATTATTGTTGCTAATGTGACATTTTCCTGTCTAATATGATTGCTCAGGTAAAAAATATTCTATCATATTAATATATTAGAAAACTATGTGATCATATTTTATTACACCGAGAAAATGCTTTTTCGCAAAGAAATCATCTGAATCGCATGCCATCTCATTTTCTGTTTTGATTTATAAGTAGCAATAAAAGAAAATGTCCTCTTTTTTTTTTCTTGCTTTTATTTTTTGAATTACTGCAAAGAGGATTTGAAAAGCGAATAGTAAATAACAAAATGTGTGCATTATAGAAATTTTAAAATTGTCTTATTTTTTTATGTAATATTTTCTAAATATTCCAAGTTCAAGAAATATATGAAACCTGATATAATCTTTCAAGATTCGTATTTTTATATGCTTATGCCGGAAGTTTTTTTTTTTTCCCTTCTTTTTCTCTTCATTATTAGACTTTAAAACCTATATCATTAAAAAAGACATGAAATTTGATTTTAAAAAAAAACATGCTAAAAGAACTTTAGCTTAGCAAGATATTTGTTGTAAATAATGCATGGTGCATGATAAATAGGTGCATAGGCTATAATTTAAAATTTGTTTGCAAATAACTATTCAATTTCATTCTTGCAAATTGTACTTAACTTGCATTACAATATTATAAATTATTATATTTTAGTATGCTGTAAATTTTTTACGTTTTTATAAAGTGTGCTTTGAAGTTTTGGAAGAAATTTAAAAAGTTCTTTTTTGATTTTTATTCTCATTTTTGGATATTTTTCTGTTTTCTATCACTGAAATGTTATCATCATTAGAATTTTGTACTGCAGTCCCATCCCCCCATATTTAGTGATTTTGTTAATTCGAATCTTATTTAGAGTTGCCATAATGTTCTAATTCTTCTAATATATTCATGTTTCTTAAGTGAATAGAAAAGATTATTCATTTCAGTTCAAATTACTTACAAATTACTGAGTTTTTATATATTGAAATTTAAAATATTAAAATAGTCCCTTCATTTCTCCATATTTTAATAAATTGTCCTGTATTTTTTTATTTTATTACTTTTGATTGATAACTTTCTTTAGAAAAATTTAATTGAAAAGAAAATGATGCTCCAAGTATTATAATAGAATGCCATTTATTTATTCATTTTTAAGAGAAACCAGATATATCAAACAATTGTACTTATACATTAGATTTATGCCATGATTTATTTATACTAAATTAGTAAATTTTTTGCTTGTTTCTTTATACATGCCTTTGGCATAATACTTGGTTTGTAATATGATTATTATGGAAAGGAATCCAGACATATTTCACCTAAAATTATATTGCATTTAAAATGCAAAAGATAAAAATACATTTATTGATTGCTTTAAAAATAGCAGAAAAGATATAAAATCAGTACTCCAATTAATATGGTCAGCTCCTCAAAGAATGTAAATTTATTAATCATCATATATATCAATAGGCCATCTAAATGTTGATAGCATGAACTCTACAACATATTCAGTTCATTCTGTATTGAAATCAGTCTTTTAATATTGCTGAGAAAAATTATAACAAAATTATAAATAGATAAGAATTAGTTTGACTTTTTGCTATATAGATTTTTCCTAGAATTGAAACAAAATATAAGCATCTGTTTTCTCATTATGATAAAATTGCTTTATTTCCATTATATTCAAAAATTATATTACATACTATATTTTTGTGAAAATCCAAAGAGACTTCTGAAGCATAGAATGCTACTCAAAATCATTTAAGCCATTTTAGATCTCAATCTTTAAGCATCAACTTTAGAATTGGAAATTTTTGTAGTTTTCTTATTAAAATGTCTAATATGGAAATTCTTTCTTTTATCACTTTCATATAAACAGAATATGCAATGAATATCATAAAATAAAAATGGGAAAAACATCAATATTTTTATTACTTGAATTATTTTGATATGATAAATATATAAAATTAAGTCATATTCAAACCTTCAATCCCTTCAGATTTAATTTTTCAATTATTATTCAAAATATATGTTAATAAACTGTTTGAAACTTGCTATCTAAACATTCTTGAAGAGGTGGTTTAATCGAATTATATTATTTTTCTTACTTTTTTCTCCTGTTGTTTTGCTTTCTAAGAAATAGATATTTCACCTTTTTAATAAGTTACAAATTTATAAGAAATTTTCTTTAAAAAAGCAATTTAACATCCTATATGATTTGATTTAAAAAAAAATAATCTACGATAATTATGTATTTTTAGATTCGTTTATGGCCCCTTGCACTCTTGAAGAAGACTGTGATGCAGGGATTCGTCTGATATGCCAAGGTGGCCGTTGTGTTTGCAAACAAGGTGATCTCTTTATTGAATGGCCTAAATACGGTTGTTTTAGCAAAGGTATATTCTTCAATTTCTGCAGTTGTTTTAATGTCATAAATTTAATGTCATTTCTTTAAAATATGTTTAATTCATATTAACTGTGAGTACTTTCATGTATTATATGATTAGTTATGATGATGACATGAATTTCCATTACTTAAATGGTTAGTTGGATGTAGGTATGCAATAATAAACCTATTCTTAAGCAAAATTTTATACAGCTAACTTATTTACAGATAAAAACAATTTTAAAATACTTAAAATGGTATTTGGTCCATAACTGGATAATGAATTCATATAGGGTTAAATATTAATTTATAATTCTTAAGTTTATAAATATTATTTTACTCATAGTATACATATGTTCACATGAAAGTTTTGTACAATTCAGTTTTGACAACAACTGAAAGATGTCAAGAAAAAATTTTGTCAAATTATAAAAATATACTCAAGTGCTTTATTATTTATCATGAAAAATTTTAAACATGTGAATTGGATTGAAATCACCAAACTGGCAAAAAATTTTCTTAACACTTTTTGGTCACTGTTACAACCAACAAATACCAAAGTTTTTACTTCTCATACTTAAAAGAAACTGAAAATGGCAATAAATCTTCTATAATTTTGTAAAATAAAAAAACTTCTTTGGGCTATTTAAATTTTTATTATCTCAAAAATTATTATTATTATTTTCCTTTAAAAATAATTTATCTTAGTAAGATCTGTATTTTTTTTCCACCTATGTTAACTTCCATTGCTGTATTTAATATGTAAAAGTAAATGTCCTTTTAACTTTTCTTGTTTCAATTAAAACCTAATTAATAAATAAAAATTATTCTAAAAATACTTTAATCCTTTCACTACTAACCTGACTATGAAAGTTCTATACTAATGGCTGGTTTCTTTTTCAAATGAAGAATTCAAGATGTAAAATGAGAACATCCTTATGATTACTTGCTTTACGTTCTAAATTCCTTGTTTGGAAAAAAAAAAAAAAAGTCACAGAACAACCCATAGTATAGAAATTGCTTGGCCAGGGTGAGCCGTATTAGTAGCGAGAGGGTAACCCGTAACTGTGTTTTTTCTGTATTTAATTAGATAACTTTATTCTGTTTAGAGAAAGTATTACTTCATCGAAGGATACATGGCATTCTTGTGATGTTTATAGTTTCCATACAATTTTTGTATCAAATAGTAACCATTATAAATAAATTTTTATGTATAAATTTTAAAATATAAGATTTGATGTACATGCTAAGAATTACAAGTTGAAGTATTAAAACATTAGAAATAAAATTGCTTTATAATATTTCTTAACATGAAATTATTTCTAATAACATTGTCATTAGCATTGTTTTCTTTTAGAAATGTATAATATGTGTAAACTCATTATATATTTGTTTCTTTTTTAGTTCATATGTTTGGCCAATGTGAAGTCTCTGGACAGTGTGTTGCAATGAATTCAAATACTTACTGTAATCCTGACAATGGAAGATGCACTTGTTCTCCAAATTACTTTTATAATGGCCGAGAATGTATACTAAGATGTAAGTTTCTCTTGAAAATTATAATTTTCTCTCTCATTATCATATTATTATAAATTACTTTTAATCTTAGTAAGTTCTACAGAATATAAGACACTGATAAAAATATTTAATTTTTCATTGTATTTCTTCTTTTGCTGCAATATGAAAAAGAATTTTTTTAATGAAGGACAATTTTTCTTTCTTTACTAAATGAGGTATTATGAATAAATAATGAGGTTTAATAGTTAATACATTTCATAAAATTACTAAGCAATAAAAGAGGTCTTAATGCCATATTTAATTTAAACCATATATTTCAGTAAAATCTTCTTAATTTTGTTAAAAATCATGAGGTATAAATAAATATAAAGTAAAATTACAATCCTATTATAGATTTGTTTTTTGTTTGGTTGAAATTGAAATCTCAATTGAAAAATCATTTAAAAACTTTTTTTGTAATTATACATTAAAAAATTTTTTAAATATAAGTAAAGTACTTTTAAAAAATTTAGACTACTTTTGAATTCCTTGCATAATGACATAGCATGTACAAATTTATATTAAGAAATTTGTGCCAACTTATTTAAATTTAAGAAAATTTTCTAATTATGCCACTTACTAGTGTGTACCTATCAAATGAGATAAAAATGAATGTTAATGATTAACTTACTATTGTTTAAATGAAAAATCCATTTAATTTACTAGTCTATTGATATTTTTAGTTAATTGTTACTAATTAAAGTGTATAGATAATCGTCAATGTTTTATCTGAAAAAAATTAACTTACATAATATAATAAGTGTTAATTAATTACTCAAATTGATTTTCATTTTTCTGTTGATATGTTGTTGATACATTTTAAGAAATAGAAGCACATTCAAATTAATAAATATCATAAAAACTATTTTGAAAATAAAATATAAATAATGTCAAATTTTTATTTTCTTGTAATTGGTTATAGAACAGATGCAATTTAATCTTTAAAATACATACTTAATTAAGTTACTTTCCTTTTAATTGATATAGAAAACCATATATTTAATCTTCTAGACATGACATTTATCTCCTTTTCATTGGATTGTATTATCTTGTCTTCTCTTATTATATTGAAAATGTTTTGAAAAAATGTGATAAAGGCATTAACTATCAACTGAGTAATTTGAAACCACTTTGTTAATCATTGAGGGAAAGTGAAATTATAATTACTTATAAATATAATTCTTGTACAAAACCACATTCAAAAAAGAAAATATACAATACCTACAATGGTGAATCATCTGTAATATGTGTAATGAGGAATTAAAATATTTTTATCAAAAATAAATCACAATTAAATTTTCCATATTTGCCAATTGTGGTTTCTTTAAAGTGACTAGTTAAAATGTATGAATTGAGATCTTTAGCAGCAAAAACTGTCATTCTCAAATTCCTAGAAATCACAGTTATTAGATAGTAAAAAACTTCATTTTATATGAAGAAAGATTACTTGTTTTAGAGCAAAACTTTGAAAGACAAAATTGATTGATGATGAAAATAAAGCTTGTTTCTGAGATTTGTTCTATATGTTGAGTGTTTCAAACAATATAACAGGATATGCTTATTATCATTTTTTTTTGTTACATTTATAATTGTAAGTGATGTCTTAAAGATCAAGTTTATGCAGGGAGACTGGGATAATAGCTATCCATCTAAAAAAGTTTTTCTATTTTATCCTCATTTTTAAGCCATGTATTTAGGGATAAAATGAAAGAAGCAAAATGAGGAAATTAAGCAGAATAGTAAATGTCCATAATTTCTTGGTATTTTCAGTTTTAATAAGTTTGGTTTATATTTTAAGGCAATATTTTTTAGTAATATAGCATATCTTCAAAAAGAAATCCACTATAGTTATGATTTCATGGACATTTCATTTCAAGTTAAATATAAAAGTTCTAAAGCTAAAACCAGTATGATTTTTTTTAATTGAATTTTGCTCTAAGCTATTCTGTAAGAAACTTTTGACAATTTGGAATCAAAAATTGTTTATCATTAGTTGTAATTTTTTTTTATGTGAGAAGTTATTAATAGCTTCGCAGATAGATGGAATTGTTGGTGTGAATTCAATATGCAAAGGGATTCTTTCAGTGCCATATTGTTCCTAAATCTTGTAACTGAAGAAGCAGTAATCTTTTCAGATTTCAATGCCAATCTTATATTATTGTATGCTACTCAAAAGTTACCTTTATGGTTATCGCTGCTTAGCATGTTCATGAACCTATGATAACTATAAATACAATTATGATACTCAATTTGAAAATATGAGTATGGATATTATTTGATTCTCACTGACATTTGCATTATTCATCAATAATTCATATTAGAAACAAGTGCTTATAGGTAATGGGAGTCTGAGGACTCTTAAATAGGCTTACATAGTTTATGTGGTTGTGTTTGAATTCCAACAAAATGGAATGATGCATTAACAATGGATGTTAATGCTTATTTTTAATATATATGCTATTAAAAAAATATTATATCATAATTTTGTTTTTTAAAGAATAAATGGCTGATAAAAATAAAAAATACACACAAAAAAGAAAGCTTATTTATAAACTACTTCAAATAAAACTTTATTCATCAAGGTTTCTGGACATTTTTATTCATAATCTTTCATATTTTGGTAATTTACAATATTTTTACCAAAACATTTTATTACGATATTTTTATCTTCATCAGACGAAACAACAAATATTTGTAATTGTTTAATCATATTCAGTAAATTTACAAGTTTGAACCTCTCAGTATGAATTTCACTGTTTAATCCAAACAATGGAGAAAAATCTATAGAGTCCAAGCCATGCACTCATAATTCATATTCATTAAAGGGATAAAATTAAAAGAATCGTGATGTATGATTAATTACATTGTATTATTTTGAGCAAAGCAAAAATTAAAAAAAAAAAAGTTGACACAGGATCACCAAATTTTAATTGTACAGCAGCCAATATATTTAGTGACTTACTTAGAAGCATTTATTGATATATTTGTTGATATTTTTTATTGCTTAAAATAATTTACATACTAGATATGAAACCTCTGATGTATCAGTTATGTATTTAAATTAGTTCATTTATCATATATTAATAAGATCAATGCTTTTTTTCTTATTATTTTTACAGGTAACTTTTTTAACTGTCTCTATTTTTATTATTTAGATGATGGCTCAAACTTAAAAGCGCAAGAAGTTTATAAAGCAGCAGTGGTAGCAGCAGCCTGCTTCATTGTAGCTATTGTTGGCATATTTGTGGCTTGCATAGTGAGAAGGTAAAAGATTTTTTTTTTGTCTGAAGTTAATTATAATATTTAGTATAAAGTAATTGGATATAAACAGCTGAATATTTTTCATGTTTCTTTGTTATTGTTATGTAAAATTAAGGCTTTTAATATATTTTTTTTTGTTAAAAAATATTTTAATGTTGTATACTAATTGAATAAAAGAATTGGGAAGTTTGCATTAAACTGATAAATCCTTTTGCATTTTAGCAATATTTCAACAATAAGTAGTAGATAATGGGTACTATTTTAAATGGTAAAGATACAGATACCATAGTCTTAGGGTTTCCAGCGCTTGTAGCATTACAACATTAAAAAAATGATACTGCAGAGATCTATGGCATTTGAGAAAAAGGTTCATCTGATGTGACTTGATGTTGACTTGCAAGGAATTAACTTGGATAATTTAATACTTGGATCATTGCAATGTATTCTATCAACAAACATTCTTATTTAATTTTTTGTAAATTTTCTTCTTCTCCAAAGATATTTTAATAGCTGAAAGATCATTGTTTTGTAGGTCTAGTGCAAACTACCCAAAGTAGTGGATTTGTTTACACAGCATGCAAATTACATTTAAATTGTTGGAATTAGTCTGTTGTTGCACATTATTTTAAATGCAAGATGATTGATTATAAATAATTAGTGGGTGTTCTCTTTTTTTCCAAGTATCAAAATAACTAGTTTTGAAACTTCTTATTTATATAATTTGTAAAAATGCTATCTAATAACTATTTGAATAATTTCCATTTTCAAAAAGTTAATACTTGGTTACTCGTTACATTATTTAAAAGAAACTAAAATTAATATATTATTACTAATATTTACTTGTATGAAATAAGAAATGTATTAAAAATAAAAACCAATAAAAATCATATTTTTAATTGATTTAATAACTGGATGTGAATAATTGTTAAAATTCTTCAGAGAAATAACTAATGTATTAACCCTATTTTATATATATTTATATAATTTTAATTTTTTCTCTTATTTTTGAAATAATAATTTTAATTAAATATTTTCTTAACTTTTTAATGAGTTATGTCATTAGGCGCAATACTTGCACTTTCTTTTTTAGATGCCCTGCATGCAGAGAGAGGTAATATTTCTTTTTTTTCTTTTTTCATTTTGTAACTTATTTAAAGCATATTTTTTATAAAATGAATATTGAATCTTGTTTTTCATGTATTACAGATCATTCTGTCGACGAGATCAGCATCTACAACAGAGTGGTTCAAATCGGGATGGAGATATATTTTCTATCAGTGATGAAATTGCTGCCTTAAGAGCTGTTGATAAACCTCCCTCCTATGAAGAAGTGTTACAAATAGAAAGAACGGTATTGTTTCAGTTTTCATCCTTTTATATCTGTCTGAGGTTGTAATAATAATTAAATAATATTTGCAATGTAATTATCATTGATAAAATGTTACTTTTTATCTAATAATATAAATTATAGTCCGTTTACAAATATAGTTTAAATAAATAATAATTACTCTGAGCAAGATCTGAGCTGCAAGATGGGTGACAAATTTTGTAGAAACAATACTTCTTTTTGGCTGTTGTTGCAGTTAGCACTGAATATGAGTTAGCTATCATGAAATAGATGAACATTCATTGATTGCCATAAACTTTATTTGTTAACTATATAACTCTGACTAAAGGTGGATCCTTTCCCTGATTTTTCTCTGTGGCATTAACTTCCTTTTTGACAAAGAGCCATTATATAGGACCATTGCTTCTTTTTCAATCACCTTTAATGTCAAAAATGTTTCTGATATAGATTTATATTCTTCTAAAACTGCACACAACAATGTACATTCATCATTTTGAAGTATGAGGAGAATTTTTAAACTGAATTTATTCATGTTATAATTTTTTAATGATTGTTATATTTTATTTTTAGAATATCCCTTTCAATTTTCATTAATATTTCTTTTATCTTCAAATGCCACAAAGAAATGTTTAGCCTCCATAATGTGAACTATTTCTGAATTTATTGCTTCAAAAGAGATGTGAATCATTTTGGAGTTTTCCCTCTGCATACTTGAAATAATTTTACTCATTCATTTACAGTACAGTAGAAGGAAGAAAAGACCTATATGTACTCGTTATTTTGGGGGGAGGGAAATGGAGGTGCTCCTACTTCAAATGAGTGTTAGAACTAGACTGTTGAGAGAGAGAGAAAGAGAAATGAGATAATTATATATGCTACAACATATTAGAAACTTGACACTTACTAGAAAGAATCAGACCAAACTTTTAAGAGCTATCTATACAATTTTCTACTTTTGCAAAATAAGAATTTTTCTTCATTATATGAGCTCTGCACTTTTTAGGTAACTTCAAGTTTCACCAGATTATTGTTATCACCAATTTTTATATTATTTGCTGTTATTTACTATTTTTTAAAATTTTAGTCCCCCATTTTAAAATCATTTAGCTTTTGTGTGTGAAACTGTAGATTTTGAATATAATTGAAAAACTAGTCTGATAAAATCAGCAAAATAAATTATCAAATTTTTATCAGTAAATTTAAGACCAAGAATAAATTTCTTTGAAATTGTTTGTTTTCATAGTATTTTTAATGTTTGTAATCTAGTGAAAAAACATTAAATAAGTAATAACCATAAATATTAATTATTCTGCTATTTTTATGAAATATTTCATTTGATTTTTTTTTTTTTTTTTACTTTTAATAACTATTTTTTTTTTTTGTATCTTTCAATGAATAATTTTTTTTGGAATATTCCTCTATATTAAATTTGAAATAACTGAAAAAATATTATATTTAAGAAACAATGTCAGCAACTGAAAACATTGAAATTTACAAAAATGATATTCATAAATTTAGTATAATAATTACCATAATATTTTGGCTTCTCTTTTCTGTCACTTTTTCTCAATAATCTTAATGATTTGTTTTGAAATTACCAGTTTCATCACAACACTTAAGACTTGATATGTAACTAATACATTTTGTAGTGTGGTTATGAATTCTTCAAAATTATTTGTTCATTTCCAAATTGATTGATTAGTATTTGTGTAATTTTCACTTAATGGCAGTATTTTTGCAAATTTATTTGAAATAAATTCATGCAGTGTGGAATAGTTCTGAATAGAAATTATTGTATCTTATCTGCTTTGGCAGTTATTGATTGTGTATACTTTCAATTAAATCTCTTATCCATAATATGATGTTCATGATTTCTTCAAGAAAAATTTTTAAGCATAAAATTTTGGCAGGCATTAAAGCTATGTTATTTTAATTAGCTGTGCATCTGTTTACACATTGCATGTATGGATCATTCTAATGAAGTCAAATACTATGACATTAAAATGTTAGCACAGTTATAAATGTTTAATTTATCTATCTTCTGAGTATCGTGGTATTGTAAGTTCATTCTCATATTCCTCATAAACGACAAAGATATAAGACAAAATCATTCTTTCTTTGCTTATAACAATGGGAAAATGTATGTATCTATTTATTTATCAAAATTATCTAGTCCAAAAAAATCTGAAATTTATTCTAGTTTGTAATCTAATGATTAATGTGATATTTTTATTGTGATTGTTAATTCAACTCTCCCTTTTTTCCCCCCTAGTTCTATGGCATTCCACCACCAGAGTATGCTCCTACACCTAGAATTATCAGTTCATTGTCAGCATTTGAGCCTAATACAAACCGTCCTGCCCCTATTCCACTTCCTTACAATCCTAATTATGTACCCCCTTCTGCTCCTCAAGCTGATGTGGAGTCATCTTTAAGTAGAGAATACTTAAAGGGTACAAATTCAGAGACAGAAGGGGCAGTTGGTGGCTCAAGCGATCCTCCTATTGCTGAAGCAGCTGCAAATTTCCTAGCTGCTGCTGAAGTTCTGTCTCCACCTTCTGAAACTAGAGAAAGCATCGAAGCATCCACAATTGACTCTCCATCCATATCAGAGAATTCTAGTCATCATGTACAATCTCATTATATATCTTCTACACCACCACCACCTCGCCTTAATCGATTGAACCTTCAATCGACACCATCTGGTTCATCATCATCCTTGCCTGGTTCTCCCAATTTATGCTCTTTTAGAGTTTTGAATCTTCCTAATCCTCTTAGGAAGGGACTACTTAAACAAAATTCTTCACCTTCAGAACATATTTCAGATTCACATGCTTCTACAGAGACTTCTTCCCAAATATGTTCAAGAAACAGTCCGCCCAGCACCTCAGGATCACAAAATCAAGTTATTTCTGCTAGCCATAATAACTCTGAAAACAATATGTCAGAACTTGCATATGATAATCCAGCATTTGTGTCTGATTTACAAGCTTAGAGGTCTGTATATTTTTCATAGCATAGCTTGAGCATTGTTTATTGAAATCTTTTTAGCAAAAGAGAATTCGATATAATTTAGCATCAAAGATGTGACATACTTAAGTGAAGAAATTCTGTGTCGGTTTCATAGTGACTCTTAGGTGCACTTGATTTTTATCATTGTATATCATATCTTCATATTTTTTTTATTGCATTCTCATTAGATGTTTCTTGCTCTGTATATTTTTGATTATAAGATGAAACACTATGTGTTTCAGATTTCATTTATTCTGTACCATATATTTCCAGTTATTTTAAATTTAGAATGATGAATAGTTTTAAACAAGGAAAATAACAAAGTGCATTAGTTATGTGCCTTATTGTTATAGCTTGATGTATTTCTTCCTAGATTGCTTGCCATGAAATGTTAGATTTGAAAAATTTTATGATAGCTAGCATATTTCACTAATAGAAATTTTAACAATGTTGTTGCAAAAATTTTATGAAAGAATTTTTTTAAAAAAATAAGTGTTATGTTATCTCAAAATTTCTGCATTCATATTGATTGTTATTTGACACATGAAATTAATCTTTTTCATAATAAACTATATGTATTATATTTAAAGTTTTGTTTTTATTAATCCTTAACAGAATATTTGTTGTATTTACTTTTTAGAAAAGTAATTATATTAATGTCTCTTTAAATTAATAACATTTTTTTTTAAATCTAAAACTATTTGTGATCCTAAGAAGTACAAAATTATGTTTTAAAATTATTTT
The DNA here is from genome assembly GCA_026543865.1 of Argiope aurantia. NCBI lineage: Eukaryota > Metazoa > Arthropoda > Arachnida > Araneae > Araneidae > Argiope > Argiope aurantia. The sequence goes on along the minus strand of JAPMOR010068991.1, from coordinate 201,267 downwards.
ATTAACAGATTGACAGAATTATATTTTATGAAATATCTTCTCACTCCATTTTTTTAAAATGTAGGACAATTTAAATTATTTTGCTTTTTATTCCCCTATTAATATATACTAAAACATGAAGAAATCAACTGTTATATATTATCAAAGCCAAAGATTCTAATTTTGTTAAATGTGTCTGTATTTTGTTATATGTATAATTAATTAAATCTATAAAGACTTTCTTTTGTGAAATCTGTAAAGACTTTCTTTTGTGAATGTTAAAAAATTTCCTTTCTAAACTATTCATAGAACAACATATAATCATTAGTTATCTTTCTCACTTGAACTATTTAGTTGCTTTTTATGATAATTAACTAATTCTAAAGAGAAATATGCTTTCTTAAGTACATTCCTGGAAAACTGATGAATTTATCTGATAAAAACAGTTTTTTTTCTTGATTTGCAAAATTTAAGCAGCAGTTTTATTTATACATTATTTTTTTAAAAAGAAAAGAATCTTATATAATTTTAGCAATTTTAGAACTGCTGTTAAATAACATTTTTACTTGGACCATGTAATTTTATAATAGATAGTTATAATATAAATTTAAAATTTGTACTCAATAGTTTTTGAGATTCACCATTGCATAATTTTTCATTTTATTTTAGTACTATCAATTGAAATGCAGAGCATGATATGCTTTCTTAAAACTTTTAAAAAAATATTATTTTTTGATCAAATTTAATAATAACAGTGCCTTTTCTTGCTGCATGTTTTGCAGTTCTGTGAATCTAGTCATTAACAACAAAAAGAATTATGCAAATGGCATAATGCAATGGCATCATGCATGTTTTTTTAATAGCGTAAATTCTTATTTCCTTTTTTATAAAGATATCATATTTGAAAGATTTCTTTCTGTGAATATTATGTGTCTATTTGTCCTCAATGTTCTTTTTTGTTTGTTTGTTTATGAAATTATATATTACTGAATTCTAAGCACTTGTTGAGTTTTTGTGATTTTCTGAAGTTTTCATAGTTTATTTTTTAAATTTAACATGACTCTAATATATCTTACTTAATAGGAAACATGAGTAACATGTATTTATATTTTTCTCTGGTATGATATTGTTATTCATGCTTTACATTTCCCCCTTTTAAACTCAATAATATAAAAGACTACTCTATTCTTTTGTGTTTCTAAAAATTCCAAAATATTCCTTGTTAAGCATTTTCTTTATTGAAACAGTAGATTGATTAGCTACTGCTTTATCTTAAGATGTCTTTAATGGTAAAGAATTGTAATTTAAAAATTTCTGTTACAAAAGTTTAGTGCTTGTATTTTTTGTTTTCTGAGGAAATGCAAAAAAGAAAAAAAAATTATATAGCAATCAATTTGAATTTATCAATCACAAAAGATATTTTAGATAACTTTATGTAATTTTATTAATAAATATAGAATTGCAGTTTTAGAGTATAACATTTAACAGAGAGATTTGTGTACAAATTTCTTTTATAACTATATTGAATTCATTTATTATGAATTCTTAACTTTTTTAGATATTATTTTATTCTTCAACTTTTTTCCGATATGAAAAAGATACCAATAAAGTTATTAGTAAAGGGATTTGTGGGTATAAATTTATTAGTTTATTATAGATTTTCTCAACTTCATTCATCGTTGACTTGTAAAATCACTGAGAATGGTTTTTGTTTTCAATATCATTAAAAATTAAGTTAAATCTTGCAATGATTCCCTTCTAAAATTAAAAGTAGATAATTCTTTGAATTTATGGACAGGAGCTCTATATTTTTAATATTGTCTAGATTATATATTGCATTAATGAAGCATTTTATATATATATCTAACAAATATATGATTAATCTTATTTAAAGTATTTCATATATATTTTCAAACTTTGTTCTGTTTAAAAGAGGATCATAGGAGAAAATGATTCATACAGTATATAAGGATCAATTTTTTATCCATATATACCTGTACATTTAATAGTTGTTACCTATATATAAAAAATGTAAATATATTATTGAATTCTAAAATAAATTATGCCATTTATTGAATTATTATGTTAATATGGTATATAGAAGCAGTTACAGAACTATTTGAAGTTGTGATAAAATCAGTTTAATCAAACAATATTTATTCAATATTACTATTTAGATGCAAATTAGTGAAAAAATACAGTTATAAATTCTTCATATATAAGTTGTGGCTACCAAAATAAATGGGGTAGCTTCGATTGTATTTTAAAATTTGGTTTGAACAAATTTTGCAGTTAATTAGAATTCCAACTTGTTTTATAAGTGTTATATTTTCTCAGGATTTTGAAATAATTGATATAATGAAAAGATAATGTGATTATGAATCAAATTTGTCCTCATAATTTTATTTTTGATTCATATCATCTATTAAATCTTTAAAAGATGTTTCAGGTGTAATACTTAAAAATATATGAATATAAATATGTATATTTTTACTTGTGAGGTATGAATCATAAATTGCTCTGTTTCATATTTCAATGAAGGTTTGCATTTTTGTTGCATAAAAAAAGTGTTATGAATGTTATTTTTCATTCTAGTTACTATTAATTGTTAACACTAATTTATTTAAAAATGCAGTAGATTATGAGATAGCTATGAAATATCTCTTCGAATCACTAACGTACCTCATAATTTTAAGTACTTTATCAAGAATAATATCTTACCAAAATATTTGATATTTTATTTTTGTTATTTAAGTTTATTATATTTAGGTTCATGAATGTTTTATTGTAAGTTATTCATGATGATAAATTTACTCTTATCTTTAATGTGATGTTTCAGAATAAAATACCATTATTTCAGAATAAAGTAGCCAACTAATCAAAAGATTTACATACTCATAAAAATTATTCACTTGCCTTCATAGCATTTTATCCTGAATAATACTTGACAGGTTTCAATAGTTATTTAAAGGTAGGAATTACGTATTTTCCATTCCTAGAAACTAAACATTCATATTGAGCTTTGTCAGTATAGTTGATTATATGGGACCAAACTTGATAAGTGAAAAATAATTTTGGGGCAAATAAAAGTTTTAATGTATATTAATATAAATATTTTAACATAGAATTTTTGTAAACTATATTATGCAATTAAAACCGTTTTTAGCAAAAAATGCATCAGAATTATTCTAGTATTTTAATTTATACTGTAATTTTGTGTGACAATACTCAGGTTATTTCTCAATATTTTTATTAGCTCTCTGCATAGTCCAAAGAAATTATAATTTGAACCCTATATGTATGTGATAAAGTATATGAAATGTAAGCTAATGAATAGAATAGAATTGCTTAACATATATAGCTTGCCTCAATAAAAGATTTATTAAACCCATTCAGTTGTATTTTTATTCCTTTTTAGTATCATTATTTATTGATACATTGTAATGATTATTAATAAATGAGAATATGATTGTAACACTATTTTATTTTAAATATTAAAATATATTCCAAAACTAGCACATTTTTTAAAATAAAATGTACTTAGTGCACAATTTTTGCATTTTTATTATCAAATTAAAATTATTCATAGATTTATTAGAATTACAGTATTTTGACCTCAGAGTATTGTTGAGAAAAGTCTGATGTCAAAGAATATCAAATATCAGTGGCGTACATTTCAAAACATGCTGAAACAAATGATAAAAAATCATAGAAACTTCAGATTTTAACTGTGTCATTTTAAATTATTTGTATTTTAAACGAAGTAAATATCAAGAATTCATACATTCTATTACTCCGAAGCGCCATGCAAAATATAAACTAATAATCTACAAAATATATTTAATCATAGACTGATCCACAATCAAATTGTGAAGGAAACTCTTAGAACATAAGCGCAATCGTATCATATGGTATTTAGACCACATGAAATGACTACATATGTCTTTAGTATTATTTTATAAATATATTCCATATGCAGAATACTGCTGTGAGCTTATAGAGAAGGTTAAAACAGCGTAACAGCTTTATTCATGTATGCCAAAACTATATTTTCAAACCAGCGAGGGTGATCTCTCCGAAACTTTATCATATACTTTCTAATAAAGGTTTTATCAATTACATTTCATATATGAGGAATTTGGGTAAGTCCACAAATGTCTTGCATAGCATTGGCGAACAATAGTTACGAAATATAGATCCTCGGCATCTAGGTTTTTTCTTTGATTGAATCTATCGTGCGAATATGTACTTTGGATGTAGGGGTATGTATATTGTATATCCATCTAAAATGGCGCCCAGTGCAAATGTCAAATCAGTGCCCTCCACATCTTTTTTTAAAACCAATCCTCAGATTCTGCCCATCCAAAAACATTACGATGGGGTAGGAAGGAGTTGAAACTATATACAAAACATTTTTGAATCATATTACTTAGCTGGCGATAAATATATTTAATTTATTCAACATCTATACATAGTATAAAATGAAGTCTCCAGAAAGCCTCTGTATGTTTGAAAGAGAAAAACGCGAGAAATACTTAACTGTTATTGGAGTTATTTGTACCATTTGATAGGGCATTTATTGGGAAAAGGTTTAGTATATTTAAATCATATCAAAATGGAAAAAGGAGTTTTATAATTGCGATTTTAATTATTTTTTTACTACGATTCGCGCATGTGTAAAACAGCAGTATCTGTGCTTCGCACATATCTGCGCATGTGCGAAAACATCAAACTTCGCATGCGCAAACAGAAAGAACTGTGGTATGCATTTCTGTGTTTACATCTAATTTTTAACAGCGGTTCAAAACTCATGCCCCCCCCCCCGAAAAAAAAACGGAAATCCAGCCTTGACCGGTGCACATTATATACCAAAACGCTTCATTTGCTGCACGATAATAAAAATGTAGAGAACGTTTGGTTAGCAAATACCAGAGAAAGAGTGTCCACACTTAGGGAAGGAGATTCTTCTGTTGAGCGAAGTAATCGTCTCTCTTTAAATCGCACTGCACTTGTCTATGAACATATATTTTTTGCTTTTTAACTCTCTAAACATTTTTGAATGTGTGCTATAAAAAATGTTTTGTAGTTATTTTGGAGGATTTCTAAATATATTTTTAGATTTGTTTGATGTTGCGTGACATGCCATGTCATATCGGGTGGAACTAGACTTAAGTTTAAAGCTAAATTTTCCTTTTAGATATTATGTCACGGGCAATGCTGTGCGGGTACTGCTAGTATTAATTTAACTATTTTGCGAATTAAATCAGATAGTTATGCTAAAGACAATTACTAAGAAAAAATAGTTACAATATGTGAAAGCCTTTGAAATAATGTTTTAAATTATGATGAATGATAAATCGAAATATATCTGTTTGTGATTGTTTCAGGACTTCTAAGAATATTCTCAGAAATAACTATTCGAATTTCTCATTCAAGCGCTTTTTAAGAGGTTTAAAGAATTAATCTATCAAACATTTCTTGAGAAAATTTCATGAACATTTTAGAAACGATTTACAAATTAAAAAAACAAACAAACTTAATGATGTTGTCTTATGTTGCTTTTCAAATAAACGAGTCGCTCGTATTTAATGTACTTTATACAGTTATCTTTACTGATTTTAAAAGCGGAGATTTAAATATCTGATCTGTCAATCCATTGGCATTTAACATGTCAAACTGTTTGCTTAATTTTATCAAATTTACTCAAATATGCTTCGGATGGTAAGAGCTTGCATACCAAAGCAATTTTTTGAAAATTCAATTTGTGTTAATAAATCAAAAGCAAGTGAAATTACTCTTGTCTTAGTAATAGCTTTTGATAATATTATTACACAAAAATACTTGTTTTATGACATTTTAAAATTCGAAAAGTTATCTTTTTAATCGTATACAATCCTAATTTTAATAATTCTATAAAAAATATTTCTATAAGCGACTTGCAACTGTAGTCTTCACTGTTGGAATTTAAATCAGACCCATTTTATTTTTAATTGCAAATTAATGCAATTAACTTGATATGTGAGCCAGCTGTGGTTTTAAATTTATGAATGCAATTATATATAAATATTTGGAAAATACTATAATTTATACTAGTTTGCAATATGAATAGTTTATTTTACTTGAATAATGAAAGAATGTCGTGAATGATTTACAATTCAAGGTAAAAAAAAATTCAATTATCTTAATATATTTTTTTTCAAATGTAAAACAGAAAACTTTAAAAAAAAGTATATTTATTGTAAACCAAAATAGAGAAAATCTTTTTAATATTGTTACGAATCTGTAATGTTGCTTTCCAGCACAGTTAATTTCAGCATAGGAAAGTTAGTTTTACTGTCAGCTCTATTGGATGGACCACAATAGAAAGTAACAATCGATACGATATCACTGAAATTTACCGGAGCGGTGACTTCACTGGAAAGTTACAGTCGATACGATGTGTCCAATGAAAGCTCTCGAACAAAACAGAAAAGGAGAAATCTGTGAATGGATTGAAAAGTGAACGGACCGGTTATTGGAATTATCGTATCATTGAATTGCATATCACTGAAATTTATCGGAGCGGTGACTTCACTGGAAAGTGTGAAGTCGCCGTTGAACTTCATGAGAGTAACCTTGCCCTTCCAATATTCGCATTTGATGATGCACTATTCCATACAAACCCTTTTTAATTACTTGTGACTGGACTTTGCATATATTCCATTTACTGCTGGCGCCATCTATTGGTAGAATATAGAACTAAAGTAAACAATTTAAAGGATTGATATATATATTTAATACAATTTTTTCTGAAAATGGTTCACGCCAATAAAGAAATTCAATAAATAGTTTTGGAAAAAAAATCAAATTTAAGAAGTAAGAGGAAATACATAAATTAATTCAATCACACGTTACTTAAATTAGTAAATAAGGAACAATTAATAAATTTTATATTTAATATTAAGTAATAATTTTTAAATAATAATAAGATTAAAATATCAGATATTTGGAACAAATATTTAAAAATAACAATAGCAAAATTATTTGTTATTGAAAAAATCATGGATTATGCATCTCTAACCCTTTGGCGTCAAAATAGATGATACTAGAATCTTCTGGAATTTTGGCTAGATGGGAGAAGAGATATAGCATTCTAGATAGGAAGCGAGTAATGTTAGATTGTTCGAGAACCTTCTGTGCCCTGCTCCGAAAGTTATAAAAGGCCGGCAGTTCAAGCCGAAGTCAGTTGTTTAAGGTCGTGTTGAGTCGTGTAGTGAATCAACGTCGAATTAGTTGGATCAGTCCAGCGAAACGCAATCGTTGTGTGGAGCTCAAGCAATTAGCAAATTGAGAATTGCTACCATGCACCGAGCTTTAGAGACAAGTATTGAAGCAACATCTAGTCTTGTGTGATGTAGCCAGTCGCATAGTAGTGAGCCGGCAGTTGGATACAGCTAAAGCGAGGAGACAGTAGAGAATAGTAGGCGTTTGGAGAGACCTCATTGAATAGCGACGTAGATTCAATCCTCTTGCTAAATTCTGTCTGGCCACTTTGTGTGCTATGGTTGTTGTTTACTACCGATTATTACTTATGGGTTGCTGTTTGTTCTAAGCATGCTGCTTTGTATTTTTTGTGTACATCTCGGCTTGTTTTGTCATATATGTATTCGTGGCTTCGTGCTAATAAAAGTAGTTATTTGTTATTGAGGCCTGATGCTGACTGTGTTACACCATACCTCCACTATAGCGAACCAGTTCGAGTTTAGTGGGATTTAATTTCCGTTAAATATAAAGCAAAAGATTTTCTGTTATTCTATATTGTCTCAAAAATATCATATTAATTATTCGTTATTCCATCCATGTCATCTTTCATCATAGCAAAATTCTTATTGCTGATAATTTCTGCACTTAGAGATTTTTATTATTAACAAAATTTATTTCCATTTGTCTGATTTAGTTTAGCTATAGAAATTCTAAAGAACCTATTCACTTATTCAAAATTTTAATCGCTATTTTGCTGATTAAAGTTTTCATTGAATAGAAATATGACATTTTAATTTTTTTTTATTAAGCTCGATTTCACTTTAATCTTATTTTTATCAAATGATTAATTTAAGTTAGTGTCACGAAATAGTTATTTGAATTTGGAAAATTTCCTCATAACTGAATTTGAGCAAGATGTTAAGACAATTCATTTTTGTTTTAAATAAATTTTAATTTTCGTTTCGGGAAATAGGATTTAAAAAAATGGACGTTTTCTCTTAAATGAGATTTATTTATTCCACAAATTTGTTCCTCCTGGTGATAGTACGAGCACAATGGCATTTACCTTGACCATTCCACACTTTTTTTGCTTCTGTAGGAACAGGTTGCGAGTAACGCAACTCATTATCGCAAGTCATTGTGGTTCACACGTAACTAAATATTATAAATAATTGTTAATGTTCTGTATTTGTTTAATTGTTATAATTGTTCATGTTTGTTTTTGAAGTAATTGCAGCAAAAATATTTTATATATTATTTTGTGTTAAATGAAACTTTATATCTGTTGTTGCATCTGGCAACGAGGATGATGTTTGTAAAAAATAAATACAACGAGTGAGATGCTCGTCGTTACTTGGAGTTGACGTAGTCTTTGTTTGATTTTAAGTTCTTTAAAACACTTTCAATCGTTGGTCGTAATATCCTAAATAAGAAATGTTTATTTTATGTATCGGGCGTTTACAATCTGCACTTTAAAACGCAGAGTCATACGCCGATACTTCCTACTGTTTGGATGTATTTTTTTTCTACCGACTGTAACCAAAGTTTGACATGGACTGCAGTTGCAATCACACGATCATATACCGAATTTTATCGATTTAAGTTATTGCGATTATGAGTTATTACGTTTACATGCATGCGAAAGTACAGACAGACAGATGGTCACAATTTGATAGATTTGATTCAAAATTTGATAGGAATTTACATTTTAGATGTTGCGTACTAAATTTTTTTCTATATAGCTTGTCATAAGCCAGATAACAACTTCCGAAGGGGAGTATATACGTTTGTCTAATGGCTACGTTACTCGGCTATGAACCCTAAAGGTTGCGAGTTAGAAGCTCAAACTTGCACATTGGTGACCCTGGTTCTGAACAATCGTATCCTTCGTTCAGCTGTCGTGGCTCCATCTACCGGCAGCAACCACTCACACGTTCACCATCGTGCGCCATAACGTTTGGCGCGATAACAACGTTCGTCGCTCGCCGTAACGCCTGGCGCGATAATCGCGTTCGTCACTCGCCGTAAAGGGCCCAATAAACTCCACGGACTCACTGGTGGGGGAGTATTGTGGTAGTAATTTTATAAGCCAGATAACAACCTCTGGAAAGGAGTGTACATTTTTGTCTAGTGGCTTTGTTACTCGGCTATGAGCTATCGGCGTATGACTCTGCGTTTTAAAGTGCAGATTGTAAACGCTCGATACTTAAAATAAACATTTCTTATTTTAGGATATTACGACCAACGATTGAAAGTGTTTTAAGGAACTTAAAATCAAACACAAACTACGTCAACTCCAAGTAACGGCGAGCATCTCACTCGTTTATTTACTTTTTTACAAAACATCCTCGTTGCCAGATGCAACAGCAGAAATAAAGTTTCATTTAACACAAAATAATATATCAAATATTTTTGCTGCAATTACTTCAAAACAAACATGAACACTTATAACAATTAAACAAATACAGAACATTAACAATTATTTGTAATATTTAGTTATGTGTGAACCACAATGACTTGCGATGATGAGTTGCGTTACTCACCTGTTCCTACAGAGCCCTAACGTTGCGAGTTCGAACCTCAAACTTGCACAAGCTCTTTATATTTTGAAGTTATTCAGTTCACTTATACTTAAACAGTTCGTCAGACAAACTTTCTCTGAATGGATTTCATTCAAAATTTGATAGAAATCTATAATTTAGTACAAAGTCTAAGCACATTTCACCAGTCTAGCTTAAAGCTTTTTTTGAGCTATCGTATCCATAGAGACATAATTCCAAAAATGTGTTTTTCCTATTCACAAAGGACGAAAAATCAGGAAAGTCATCAAAATTTCTAGTTCGAATTTTTTGATGATTATAATGTTCTCTCTATACTTTGTATGCAAGTAATAACGCTCAAGTTAATAGCGACAAAAATTTGTGAGAATATATAATGAAATATATTCTTTACACATCAGAGCCACAAAATGAAGAAAATATTTTCATAAGGTCATTAAAATCAATGAGATGAGATTCTTAGTAGCCAACAAAAAGATGTGTATTTTTATGTAATTTCCGTTGAATCTGCCGATCTCATTCGACGATATACCGGTCCTTGTCATGTTTCCAAGCCAATTGGAAAGAAAAAAAAAATCAGAGATGGCAGCACCATCTTTAGAAGAGGGAGAATCGAAACATCACAGTATTTGAAATGGCTGCATATTTGCTTACAATCTAAAGCCCAATATTGAAAGTCATAGCAGATCACTAGAAGAAGATTATGAAATAAATATCACGAGATATCAGTAAATAGAATAGATCATCACAATCGTAATTATAACCCTAAATTTCTTCCTAATTTGCTTTCCTTTTCGCTCTTTCCTTGCAATCACTATATTTGCTCATAATGTAAAAGGTAACCTTGTGACATACTACTATTAACATAGAACATTGTTACAATTTTTTTTCTGCATTTTGTGCTAATTATGTCTTTACTGGTACACATAATGTTTTGAGTAACACTGAGCTGTTATATTCTTTATTTTAAACAACATTTAAAATATATATAAAGAATTTTTATTTTCAAAGAACTCTTCAGAAAATTCATCTCACTGCAATTTGATTTGTATTTTTACACTAGATTTTCGTTTTGGAATAAGAGTCTAAGGTTAGTAAGCGATTCTTCAACAAGTTTATTGATTTTTGTATATTTGTCGATTATTCAAATCATCTTAAATTCTTTTACTCTCTAACCTAATTTTAAATGAATAAAACGCAGCAGAAAGCGGCTTCTGGATTAAGCTTTCAAGTCCTTTGTTCCATTTCTTTTTGTCAACAAACAATATTTTGATACTTCGTTGCGCAATCTGGCAACTTCGTACTATTATTTGTAAACAAGAAAGGCGAAAATAATGCGTCTTTCGTGCAGCTTTTTAAATTGATTTTCTGAATTAGCAGTGGGATTTTTTCACAGACAACCGTCAATCTTCTTTATGGCAGAAGAAATATTGCCGAATCTACATGCCGGTAATAACATTTTAAATAATTACAATTAAATATTACCAGCCGGAAATGAACAGTTTGAAGTCATACCATAAAAAAAAAATTACGAGACAAATTGATATGTAAATTTATTCATAGTTTTTCGAAATTTGCTTATATTATAAGTAAACTGATAAAAATCTCATTGTTATTTATCTACTGAAATATTTCGTATTTACTTTATACATTGTATTATGAGGCGGCAATTTTATTACTTTTTAGAAATTCATCTGGAAATGTAAACAACATTTAAAATAAAATATCAAATTTTATCATTATTAAATTGCTAAAATAGTTGAAGTGAATGAAAACCATTATATCAAATTAAATTCTCTTTTACAAAAGGCTATTAGAATTTCCTACTCCTAAATATATTAATTGAAGATGATAGTTAAGCTCGAAAAATGAATGTCAATTTGATCTGAATTAATAAAATTGATAATAAGGGCCAACTGTGTGGAATATTAGTTGAAAGTTAAAATTCTACAACAATATCAGTTACATCAGATATATGTATAATTTAGTATGTTGATCAAAATCTATATGACATATGCTAACATATAATGGAAAAAGAAAACATTTACACTGAAAATATGCAGGATTAGACTGGCATTTTGTGTCAGATTAATTAAATTTAAATAGAATAGATTATTATAGATGAGGTTATTATTAAATTAAGATTCATAAATAATTTTTTCTTGTCAATAACTAAAGGCTTTCTATTTTATATGGTATTTTTTACACATCTTGATTTTAATTTGGCTTCTAAACTGAAATAACAGTTTGTTTACTTAAATTATGTGTTTAAGAAATCAACTTTTTTTTTTTTTTTTTGAATATCAATGTTTGAAGCAAACAGATTATAAAATGAAAATATGCAGTCATTTTTAGTTCTTAAGTATTCATAGTACTTTAATCTAATGAAGAAATTTCAGTTGATGTTTCTATCTGACCCTAGTAATATTATTTATATCTTTATGTAATTAAAGTGGGCAATTTAAATAAAACAAAGCATATTCCAAGCTGAATAGTAATGTACCTTATCATCTCATTTATCCATTATTTAGATCACAGTTTTCAAATTTTTTGAATATTATCTCACAAATATTAAAAATAAAACATATCTCTTCATCAAATGAAAGTAGTATTTCCTGAATGGAGAATTTATAATAAAAAATAAAGCAATTTATTTTATTGAATTAATTCATAAATGAAACTTTTATCATGAGACATAAACATTCTATATACTGTTATAAATAGTAAACAATAATATATAATAACACCTATTAAGATTTATTATGAATAAGATATTATGTGACAAATGAGCTTACTTCATTGTAACCATTTTAAATATGCCAGGATGTATTCTTCAGTTACTTCACTTTTTATGATATAGTCAGCTAAACTCTGATTACTCCATAATTCATTGCTAAAATCTTGGGGAAGTCTGCTACTTTTTTAAATATTAACACTGTAACCATAACTAGTATAATATTAATGTAGCTATGACTGTATTGAGGTACCAAAATAGGATGTATATATGTATTTGAATGATAAAGATGAATGTTTTGTGTTAAAAATTGGCATCTTTTTGCTTTCATTTTGATCTATTTAAATATTCTGTGTAAGAAATATGCTATTAAAAGTAATTTGCTGCTCCACTAATGGTACATGTAACTTGATTTGAGAAAGCGTAGTTAAGATAACTCAATCAAGGAATGGATGCATTCTTTAAGTTTTAAATCAATATGTTCTAGTGATTAATTAAATAGCAATTGATATAACTTTCCTGTGTTTTATCACCCATTCATTTTCTTCATGTACATTCAGCGAATAATTAAAATTTGTCCTTAGGTGCTAATTTAAATGTGTATTCATTCTATAAAAATAATTTGAACTAAAATAAATTAATAGTTTGTTACTTTAATTGCTTAATTTGTAGATATATTGTGCATTGCTTGCATTATTTTTTTTTTCAGTTTTTAAATCAAAAGGCATTTGAAATATATTTAAATTTAAAATAATAATATTATTTTTAATTTTAGCTGGAATCCTTAGGAGAGTTCATTTTGCAGTATCAGGCAAATGGGGCTGTTATTCCTAAAATGTTATTTATAACATTTTGAGGAAAATTATTAATTTCTTTTGGAATGATTATGTCAGTATGATTTTTATCATTTTATCAAACAATTTTTCTGTAAAATTTGTCATTGTTCAACAGTTCTTTTGTATGTAAAAATAATTCAGCTGGGAATTCTGACTTTGAAATTGTTTTCCTGTACTGGAATTAATTTTATATCCTTATATATTATTTTATTTTGTGAATATTTAGGGAATTAACTTTGTATTTGCATTATGGCTTTGTTAATTATTATCAAATAAATATTGAAAGGGCCAGACTCCTTTTGAGACTCCTACTTGAGGAATATAATTTCTATAATCTGTTTTTCTTGTTTTAGCTTTGCAGATATATGGTCCATATCCCCTGCATAAAACTACAATATTAGGACATAAACAAAATTTAATTTTCTTACTTGAACATGGAATGTCCCCAAATTCCTCAAATTTTGATGGCTTGACACCTTTGCATGAAGCTTGCCTTCAGGACAGAGTAGATTGTGCTGAAATTTTATTGAAGTATGGAGCTAATGTAAGTTTTATATAGTAACATTTTAGTTCTTATTTTATTTCATAATTCTGCATGCTTAACAGAATTCTCATTCATTTGTATTATTTTATCAATAATCTAACAATTTTTTTAAATTTTTTTTCTATATTTTTTAAAAATAGATAGATTTATCTTGGAAAATTGCTTGAAAATTTATTTTTTTTAATAATATAGGATAATGCCAAGAGAACAGTTTCTTTTTAAGATCGTAATCATTGAAGAAATTTTGTTATTTTCAAACTGCAAGAGCAATCACACTTAAGATACAGCAAAAATATAATTTAAAGTTTTTTTTTGTTTATCCATTACATCAATCATCATCATAATACATCAGTGTTAATCTACTTAAATAGAGGTTTTGATTTCTAGTTGAATATGATATATATAGTTAGGTATTTTCATTGATTACTAGCACTGAATAGCTTATTTAAAATGAAATCCTTGATATTCATCAGTTTTTCCTTTTTTTAGTTATACTTTTAGTTCCATCTGATCTGCTTGTATTGAGTATTATAGAAATCATTTATCAAATCTTTTACAAATATTTGCGGTACACTGTCCTAAATTAATTAGAAAATATCCTATTATTGTAGTGTTACATTAAAATAGAAATATACTTTAGTTTTAAATAATGTAATTAATTTTTATTACAAATTTTATGCCTGAATGATGATTAAATAAGTCTAATGCTGGAAGTTTAATAATTCTAGCACATACTTATTATTTGTTTGTTTTAAAATATTAAATGAAATTTGAAATGAATAAAATATTTTCTTGCAATGTTCATTTCTTCTTAAATATTTCAGCCCTGGTTTGGAGTAAAAATATTTTTGCTTGATCTTAATCCTAAGTATAAATATCTGCTGTAGATATAGTTAATTATTTTTATATGATTTTTTGATGAAAAATTATAAAGTATTAAAAAAATTACAAATTTTTTAGAGTTAAATTACATGCATTTAGTATACTATTGCAATCCTAAATGCATGAAATTGTGAATTGTAATGCATGTAATGTGAAATTACATGTTAAATGTATGATGCATGTAATAAATGTATCATACATTTAGTATACAAATTCTATATTCCTTTTGACTATTTTGAAGTTTAGTTTAACTATAGTAATTGAAGTTACATGAAGGTTAATGTAGAGTTGATTATGTAATTTTGAACTATACTGAAAGGATGTTGATAAATTCTAACTTATAATCGCACTTTCTGAAATTCTATATTATATTACTGTGTGAACATTTGAGCCATATCAGCAGATTTAACTTAAATCAGATCCTTATGTACAAGAGAATTTTAGTGTAGATAAAGTAATTAACTCTGTTTCCCAGATACTTGCAGATATTTGTTAACTCATTTTCTTAAAAAAACTTTTGCACTCTTTTTATTATATTACAAAGATATTTATTTTTTATATTATAAAGAAAAATTATTTATTTTATGAAGAAACAAGTGCACATTAATTGATACTATTGTTTTTCATCAGCTTCTGTTAAGAAATTGTGACAAGTTTAGTAACATATCTTCAACAAAAAATTTCACATTATATGTATGTTAGGTTGCTTCATTTTGTACACCTGTGCATACTTTGACATCTAACAAACTAACAGAGAAGTAATATTTTGTTGCAGATTTACTATTAGTAAATATATTTACTATATATAATTAAATATACTGTATATAAATAAATAAATATTATTTATATATATAAATAAATATAAACTACCAATAATTCAATGTATCATTTTCAGAAATTATTTTCAAATCCTAATTTTTTTTTTATATAATAAAAGCCTGCTTATTATGTTAGTAATTCTTTTAAACTGGAATATTTTACTCTTTTTTGTGTAATGTTTTTTTTCCATATTTTTATTGAAAATAGATATTTTGCTATCTTAATATCTCTTGATAAAATTATGTTTTAAAATTTTCAGGTGAATGCTGTCAGTGTTGATGGAGGCACACCTATATGTGATGCATGTGCTGTTGGAAGTGTGCAATGTGTGGAATTGCTGATGAAAATGGGTGCTGATGTCAATCCTCCTTTAGCACTTAGCACTCCTCTCCATGAAGCTTGTTTCAGAGGTTATTATTTAATTATCTTCATTCTTGTATATCTTTTATTAGTAATTGCAAACATACATTTGATTTTAATAATAAATGATAATAAAAACACATTTGATTTGAACGATTAATGTGAATAAATGTGATGATTTTTTTAATGCTATTTTATCTATGTTTTCTGATTATCTTTAATGATTTGTGAGATAAAAACCTCGAAATACTGAAAAACTAAATTTTTGCCCCCTCCTTTTATGTTAATTTTTTAAAAAAAATTAAAGTACTTTCTTATTATTATGGTAATTTGCTTCCAAATTTTGTAACTGAAATTTGATGTGTTAAAATCCTTATATGTATCACTGAATTATTAATATTAGTTTACTCTTCATGAATAATATTTTACTTTTCAACTATTTTTTTATCAGCATAACACACAGTATTGTGCTGGTTAGTCTGTTGGAGTCAACAGTTTTACCCTTATTTGTGTGATGTGGTAGTTTTTAAATAGGATTTTAGCTGTTATATATATATATATATATATATATATATATATATATATATATATATATATATATATAGAGAGAGAGAGAGAGAGAGAGAGAGAGATTGGGACATCTTTTTATTTGAACCTTATATATTCTACACTCCTTTGTGGATTCAAACAAAATTTATTTTATATGTTCCCAAGTATCTAGAAGGATTAACTGCACTATTAAAAATCTGCCACATCCTCCTAAAAGGTATATAAAAGAAGCTTAAAAGATTCTATTTTTTCCACTAAAACTACAGGACATATCATCACACAGAAACATTTTAACATTATCTAAAAATTAAAAAGAAGTACTATTCATTGACACCAATTTCATTTGAAATGGTTTGCTAAATGATTAATTCACTTATTTTAATCAGTTTTTTAGAAGTAATTTGAACAAAAATATAATAATTGGACTTATTTGCTTATTTTTAAAACATTAAGTTTATTTTATTGTTTAGTGATATCCAATCATTCATTCACGTCTGCCAATATTAAATTGTTTTATTTGAACTTTTTCACTTTTGCCTTTGGATCATAATATACATATTTTCAATATGCCAACAAAATAAATCATCTTTAAATACTATCCTTTAAAATTGTTGCAATTTTTTTACTATTTGGCTTAATTTTATCTCTTATTTTAAGACTTTCAGATTTTTTATATACACATTTGGCATATTATGTGTTTGTTTAATAACTATTTACTAGTTTGGTTCCATTGAATATATTATTTCACATGACATATTTATCAGTATTTATTAAATTTATATGTATTTTATTACATTAGCTTCAAATCCTACTTTTTTCTTTTAAATATGTAAATGAACACTTTCATTTTAGCTTTAGCAATTTTCTTATTTTTGTATTTTGTAGTATCTAGAATTTAAACTTTGCCGCATTAACTATTATAATCATTTTATCAAGGCACAAAATTCAAATGCTGGAAGGCTCTTAAAATGAAATTAGGAGTAAAGGAAGATTGCAAAATCTGTGAAACTCAAATTATCTTGACGAAGAAATTAAACACAAATTATGTTAAAAAATATATTTACTTCATTCATGTTGGCATTCTATTTGCTCAATATTTCTTGCACCAAAAAAATTATTTGAGTATTATCTGAATTTTTTTAATTATTAGATTTCTGTTTTTAGTAACAGTTGATATTAAGAATCTACATGTGTTATTACATTAAATAAAAGGAGTATTTAGCACCTAAGATTCTTGGTCTCAGAGTATCTGCTCTTAAAATTGTTAATGTCTTACATTAAAATTTCTTTTCTTAAAACTAGCAGAATCAATCTAAAAACTGCATGTAATTTCATTGGCAATTACAGGTTGCCAAATTCTAGAGCTCTCCACTCTTATCTTTTTGTGTATGCATCAAATAGCGAGACCAAAAATGTTGTGTAACCAAATGCTGTAGAGATGAGTAATTATTATTTAGGATTGAGAGTTCCAAAACATCTTAAAAAGTAATAATTTTTTTTTTTTTACATAACATAAAACAAATAAATCCTAACAAAACTGCAGGTACAGTAGCTTGTCTGTTAATATTTCAAAATTTTGAATTCTATTTCAGAATAGCTGTTAATAGGATATTAAATTTTATTGATTAAACTAAAAGTTCTATAACATTTAAATTTAGCTTTTGTCTATAATATTTCTGCAACTAATTAATCATATTTTAGTCAATAGAATGTGCATAGTGTTCTACTTTGATTTAGAGTATAATTTTATATTCTTTGACTGGAAGCCCTTTTTTAATCCCATTTCCTATGTCTTTTTGAAATAGATTATTTATATTCATAATATGTTTGGTGTTTTTATTAAATTTGCTGTATGCCTTTACTTTAAATAATTTATTAGCCATAGTTTTTGAAATTATTTGTTTGATTTGTTTTGGGGGCTTCTTAAATAAGTAACAGCAGATAAAATCTTTACAAATGTTTTGATTTCTCAATTATTTAAACATAATTTTAAATGAAATTGTTTAGTTTTCAAAATCTGATTCTTTTAGACACAGATCTTTTTGCTTGATAATTTTTTCATCCCAACTTTATAATAAAGGATTCTGAGTGAAATTTTTTTTGGAATGTTTATATCTGCCCATTTTGCTCAAAATATAATGAAAATCGATAGCAATACTGATTTTCATGCAAAATATTGCCTATCTTCCAAAATATATTATTTGCACATTGCAATTTCTACTCTCATTGTAAGCCCATTGTCTTCTAGATATCAGATAATATATTTTTTAATTATTTATTTATTGGGCAATTAGATATATGGATTATATAAAATAAGATAAAAATATCTGTTGCCTTTTTTAGTAATCTGAAAATGAAAGATTATATGGGTCTGAAGTGTTTCAGTTTGAACTTTCTGAAATTCTGTATGATGATTGTTGAAGGTAGTGATGAAACTTATTTTTGCTATTTTTATATTTTAGAATGTTTTAAAGTTAAATCGAATTAATGCAATTTAATATTCTTTTATAATATTCTATGCATACTACTTATACAAAAGCATTAACATTTCATTTAATTGTCAGCGTGTGTAGTGTCATTAAAAATACTTAAAAACTGCTGATTTTTTATGGTTCTTATATAAAGGCCTTAAAAATGCTTAGTTGTTTTTTTTATCCTGGTGCTTATATTTCCCTTCTGATGATAAAAACACATTTCACCTCGCTAAATCTGTCCAACTATAGGCTGTATTTTCTTTGTGGTGTCAGATCTTTCAATATTTAGCAGATTTAATAATCTGGAAGTCAGTGGAAAAAAATTTATATAAGTTTAGGGAAATACTGGTAGAATGGGAAAAATAAATCCCCTTCATTTACATAATTTTTCTCTCGTTCCCTTTTGCTTGTTTAGGTACGCAAAAAATCCTTTCTTTTTAGAGATAATTTTAAATATTCATGTAAAATTACAAGTGTTGTTTTTTAACAGCAACTTCAGCTCATCTTTGCTTTTCTACATGTGATTACTTGTTAGATATATTTCAACATCTTTAGTAATTCTTTATGAGTAAATTATTTATTTTCACTTGAGTTAATTTTTGTGCAAAGATATGCCGGAAAATGTGTATTTCATTCATTTTGGATTCTCATAAGTGAATACACGGAATGTTTCAAGACTTCCAAAATAAAAGTAAAGTATAATGTTTATGATACTTCCAAGTTACTTTTAAGTCATTTGTTACTCTTGTCAAAAGGTACCAAAAATTAATTAATGCTAATGAAATTTCTTTTTTACTTTTTTGTATACGGAACTATTCAAAGAAAAATAATTGTAATTGCCAAAAAACTTAAATTTTTGTTTGTGCGCAAGTGAAGAGGATAACTTCAAAATGCAATGCACTACTTTTTTAAAATTTTGCACTCAATTTTAGCATCTAAAGTATTGATCCATATCAAAATTTTGAACCAAATCCATCAAAGATTTGAACATCTGACAGACTATGTTTGTATGCATGCAAATACTGTAACAAAATAAAAAAACAAACAAACTACAACTCAGATAAATGAAATTTAATAAGTTATTTTGTTTCTAATGTTATAACTCTGTCAGAAATTTTGGATTCAGTTAATTGACTAAAAAATGTTGGAGCATGCTCGTTTCTATCCTAAAACTCTGAAAATAAAAATCTGTATACTTGTGATATTTTTGGCCTTATCCAAGGTGCCTAATTTTTGCCAGAGTGAGGGGTGATAATATCTTTATTAAGGAGTATGCAATGAAATATTGGAGAGAACATTTTCAGCTGGTTTCTTATTGTATGTGTATTAAGCCATTTTTCCAAATGTATTATATTACCCACTTTTGCCTTTTTATGCATTAGTTACTAAAACAATGATTGTGGCTTTTAAAGCTCTGAAAAAAAATGGGTTGAATTTATTTCTTCTGTAATTGCTAATGCCAGTATGATTTTTTTTAACAATGTATTTTGTTCTGTAATTGATAAAGTGAGTGCAGACATTGGAAGGAACAAATTATTAAAATACTTACAAAATTACAAAAGCAATATATGATAGAAGTATATGTTTTTTAAGCATGATTGTTAGTAGCTTGGTTTAAAAATACTGTAATACATAATGAATAGAAATTCATAAATTTTCACCACTAAGTTGTTTTGGCAGGAAACAAGTAAGTGTGTAAAAAAGAAATATGTTCTGTGTTGTACTTTCATCAGAAAGGATAAAAAGGTGTTAAGAAGGTGGTGCTATTCCAATAAAGTTTATAAATTTCTTAGTCCAATCATTTTTCTCGATTTTGATAATTTTCATGTCAGAAAATTGAGGTTGAATAAGTTTTTTTTTCTCTTATTCTTTATTTGAAGACCATAAATTTAAAAGACTGTGGAGAGCTTTGAAATTTATTCCCTTTCCTTCTTATGAACAGGCTTCTGTTGAAAGAGGATCCAGCTATTTAAAATACTGAAACGAAATTTGAATGAAAAATATCATGTTTCAGAATATATAATCTATGATCACATAAAGCATTTTGGTAGAATCCACTCAATAAACATTACCTTTTTTTGGGGGAAAAATGATTAAAGAAATAGTTGTCAATGGCATAAAGAAAATTAGTCTTTTATGTATTTTTTCTCTTTACAAAAAAAGAAATTTTTCTTAGAATAAGAATTTGCTTAAATTGAAGGGATATAGAAAGCTAATGTATTTGTTCTACAAGCCAGAAACTTTTCATTGCTGACAAAATCTCAAAAATTGGGCAAAGTTATTATTGAAAAGAAATTGAATAAATTGAAAATGTTTAGTAAAATCTTACATGTTTAATAACATTGGCATGATTTTTATATTCCAAATTTGTTTATTTATGTTCTTAACAATTTTTCAAAGAATTGGAATGTTAATGAAGTAACAGTATAATCTTCCCACCCTTATACTACTATTTGTAGTGTAATTAAATAATTTATAAGATAAGTGATAAGTATTTTAATAAGATTTTTCAATTAAAGGTTTTCTTAAAAAACATTTTAATAACTTGGTTACAATGTTGTTGAATATTGAGCAATTGATAGTATTTTATGTTTATATTTGTATAAAATTAGGCATTTACTTAGTTAATACCCAATTTAATTTATTTCACTGAACTTATAGCTCTATAATAAGAAATACTACATTAAGGTTAGTTCATATTTCTTCTCTAAAGGTGCTTAAAAGGTACTTATAAAATGCTTATTTTTTTAAAGATAAAATTAGTCTATGTACCCTTATTGTATTGATGTGATATCAACATGATTTTCTTTATGTGATATTTTGGTCTTTGACTGCAACTGTAGTCTCAATATTTTGATTCCTGTTTAAATATTTATTATTATGCAACTTTTTGTTGTTTCTTATATGATAATATATCTTGATCTTTTCTATGGAATTCAAGTAATTTCTAGTAATTTACACATAATTACTAATTTTCCTACTTAGGTCTTACTAATTTTCCTGTTTCTATAATTTTAGGTAGCTCTGAGTGTGTGTTACTTTTAATAGAAGCTGGTGCTTGTATGAATGCTAATGATTGCCATGTTGGTACTCCTCTTCATGCAGCAACTTTTAGAAATCGCCCACAATGTGTAGAATTACTATTGCAAGCTGGTATGTTGATGCCTGTGCTCCATTGGCATTATAAACATATGAATAAATTTTTTAAAAAATTATTTGATAAGCTTAGTGTGCGCGAGATATAAGAAAAGTATTTAAAAAAATTTTTAAAAGCAAAAATAATGCTTCATTAAACTTTTTTTTAATGATTTCAATATTAGATTATATATGTAAAAAGTTTATTTCCTCTGTTGCATTTTGAAAGTAGTTAATTATTGAGTAGATTTTAGTAGCATTTAATGTTATTATGAAATATATTTAAAATTGGAAAATAATAATATGTTGTAAGGAAGGGTTTCAGTTATATTAAATTCTACTTATGAGAAGAAGGTGTTGATTTTTATATGCTTCAAAATTATTTAAATATTTTTTTAATTATTTGAAAAGTTTTGTCATTTAATATGAAATAAATAAGTCTTAATTTCTACTTTAACTGTAGTATTTCTTAAATACAAAAGCATTATATTAATTTAAAATAAGGTATTATTTTTTACTTGATTTTACAAGGAGATTTATTTTGTCAACAATACTTTTGTAAGTAGCAATATATATATATTATCAAACTTAACAACACGCACACATACACACAATATATAAAATCAGGATTGGAAGCATAAAGAATCTTGGAAAAGTCCAATTAAATAATTTTATCATTTAAGAATATTCTCATTTATATGCTAACTTCTTTGAATTCCTTAATCTTTGCATGCAATTCCTTGAAAGTCTGGGGGAATAAAAAAGTAATATTCCCCAAAATAATTTATCCTCTGTATTGTCTCCAGTTAATTCTCATTTATTTGCAACTAATTTTATTTGTTATAAAGGTCATATTGTAATTACAGTAATTTTTTTTTTCTAATATTAATTTCACATTACAAATATTTGAATTATATTATCTGATTACATAGCAAATTAGTTTAGGAAAATGAAACATATGTTTAAAATAAACTTCATATCAATTTTAGTTTTCACATTATTTTATTTTGATTTTACTTTGAATTTTCATAAATAAAAACATTATGCACAGAAGTGCATTTGTGAAATATGTATTACTTTAAATATTAACTCTAAGCTAACATTTTTTAAAAGTTGAAATGGCGCAAAAACTCTTAATCTGGCTATTCTGATATCTAATTGTGTTAACATTAGTGTACTTACAAAAAAAAAAAAAACATTTTAATGCACAGGAATTTTAATGATTTTGACATAATTCATAAAATTATACCTGAAATAGCATACAATTTGCATTTTGAGTTTATTTTATTCTCATATATTGGGATCCAAATCATTCTACTCATGCAATCTTAATATGAGTGAATAAATTATGAAACATAGCATAAAGCAGAAAAGCAAAGCTGAAAGACAAAGAATTATTTTCACTAAATATTGCAAGGTTTTAATAAAGGTTTTAATTTATACTTGAACTGTATATTGCAAGGTTTTAATTTATTTTCTGTTAATGCCAATGGATTTTGTGCATATGATATTTAAGTATTCATCAGAAATTTTAAATAAACTTTTATACTCAAGTAAAAAAAAAATATACCTAGCATCTTATGAAGAGATTGGATTTAATTTTCTTAATTAAAATATTTTAAAATTTATTTTGATTACTGTTATCTTTACTGTTGATGCTTACTGTTGTTCTTTACTGTTTGATTACTGTTATACATTTCTATTTTTATTGTCATTAAATATTTTTAGACTCTAATTATCCTTCCTGTAATATGTTTTTAAAAATGAATTCTATTTTAGAGAGAATTTAATTTTAACGAATGATAAATAATCATGTATATATGTATATTTATTTTTGAATAATGTGATTAGGTTCTTCGTTCTGTAATGATTGTATTTAAAATCACTTCTTGCTTCCTATAAACAGCCTTTTAATAAAGTTTAATTTTTGAAAGTTATTTTAATTTTTCATTTCCTCTGAAATTAACATAACAGAAAAATGAATTTCATTTACCTAAAGCAAATAGCAAAAATGGTAATGATGTATGTACATGTATCCTACTTATACATTATTTTTTAATGAATTTCTTTAGTTTTCAATTTTTATATATATAATTGTTATCTTTGGCAACTAGCTTGTTCAAATGGAATATTGTTTGTGTTTAATTTTAATTAAATATCATATGCATAACTTAATAGAAAATATTTTTAAGCATCATTTTTTAACAGATATTTTGTATTATTTAAATTGACATATATATATTGTATGCATAAAGGCTTGCTGCATGAATTTTTTTGTGGTAGTGTTATTTCAGTTTTTGATTCCTCAAATAAACTGTGTAGATAATAAGCATTATCTCCTTTAGTTTTCGATAATGAAAAAAAATCATTGATTAAATATTTGATGAATCATTGAATGTAGTTTTAATTTCATTGCAACGATATTAAAATTATACTAAAAATGTTTTTAAAGAATTTATTATTTTAGGAAGAAATTACATAACAAACAAACTGAGATTGTTCAAAAGATAATTAAAAAAAATTTAAATATGTAAAAATTATTTTTGTACTGTAATATTTTCCCAAGTTATAGTGAGAAATGTTGAATTTTCATTTAATTTTTAATAAAGTGAAATTTTATTTAAAATTAAGTAAAAATTGCTCTGTGTTGTATTTTCCCCAAAGCATGTTTGCACCAAATTTAATAGTTCTAAATCAAAGGGTCTGGCCTGTACAAGGGCAACAGTCACACTTTTATCATTAGTAGAGATAAATTTAGTATATCAGTATCATATAAGCAATTTTTGATTATTCCTAATTAATTGATAGGAGACACAAGGTTTCAATTCAACATTTTTCTCATTCAACAAATGTTTCTTTATTTTTCAACTTATTCCATTCTTTAGATCTGTGTTTTCTCTTTCTCTCTCTCTCTCTCTTTTTTTTTCATGATTCTGGTAAAAATAATTTTTTATATATTTTTTTAAACTCTGTTTTTGAAACTTTGAATTTTGCCTTAAATTGTATTCATTACATTTACATTGAAACCTTTTAATTTAAAAAAAAATCAGTTAACTTTGAGTCATGAGTCAATTTTTAATGACTCAATGATTTTTAGTGATAAGATCTAGAATGTATATAATCTTTTCACAATTTGCAAAAATGTAATGTGAGCTTAAAAACTACATCAATTCACATATTAGAATTTTTTTTCTTTTATAAAATTATATTTAACATTAAATTTTTTTCACAAAATTTCTCTTTTGGCCCATAGATTCTGTGGGCTTCTGTTTGTCTCTGAAAAAATTTGGTAAATTTGATTGAAGTTGGTCACTAAAGATTCATTTACTAAGAATTAGGTTTCATGGTTTGAAAGTATGAAGTATATCATCTATGGCATTTAAATGTACATTTATATAAATACAAAAAAAACTTATTGCAAAAAGAGTGGAAATTCTCTTAAAAGATTTTGTTTATTAAGAAATTTTGTTCAAACTTGCATCTTAATAAATCTATATGGAATAATTTTATACTTCTGAATTATTCACAGTTTTTCCGTTATATTCAGCCTACACATTCATAAAGCTAAATTTAGAGAAAAATTCCCCTTTGAGGCTTATTTCCATTCTCTTTTCTTCTTTTTTTGCCTTCATCTTAAAATTGTGGCTCTTATTGATTATGCATTTTATTAAGAATTTTTTGAATAACCATCCAAGAATGGAGGAATTTACTTCAACATTATAAAGAAAATAATGAAATCATTTTATAAACTGATTATCCATTTAATTTCCCAGATGATGTATATAATTTTTATAGATTGTGTAAATGATTTTTTTGTTTATATAATACAACAAAAAAATTACACTGTTTAAGATTATCTGTTATTCATCACAATATAAATTTGCTTTTCTGTTTAATAAATTAAATTATTATTATTTTTTTTTAAATTTAGGAGCCTCAGTAAATGCTACTAAAATCCATGAAACAGCTTTACACATTGCAGCCCGTGAAAATTATGTGGAAGTTGCTGAAGTGCTGATTAAATATGGTGCTAATGTATATGCAAGTAATAATTTGAATAAATTGCCCGTTGACTTATTACCTGAAACTGAAGGAAGATTTTATGACTTATTGATTCAGACTGCAAGTAAGAAAATTGATTTTTTATTGCATAAATTTTTTAGATTTTTTGTTTTTGTAAAAGAGAAAAAAAAAGCATTATAAAATTATTTTTTTATGTAATGAATAAGTTGTACTTTCATTATTCACATGTATTAAGTTTTTGTTTTGAGAGATTATGCAATTAATTTTAAATTTATTATTTATTTTCAATATTTCAACTTGAATCTTACACCTACACTGCACCATTTTTTAATTTTTTTTTTATTTTGATGGGGGAAAATGTATGTGGTGTAAAATATATAACCAATAACAAAAATTTTAAAAATCCAATTAAAATTTTTTTTATGTTGAAACATTTTTTGTTTTTGTCATATATATAAATATTTTACAATATTACTTGGTTTCAATTATCAGATTATCATGCTAACCATACAAGGAAAAAAAAAAAAAACTTGAAAACATATGTTTTAAATACATCTATTAAATATTGATTTATTCAGTAAAGGAAAAGTTTTAAACTTTTTTTTGAAATTGCCATATTTAAAAATATTAAGTAATTAGCCATAATATAGTTCCTTTAATATGAAAATGAATGAAACAATTTTTGTTTATTTTTAAGCATAAGACTATTCTGCGTTCTGTGTGTTTTGGTTTAGCATTTGCATCTAGAAGCATAATGGCCATAAATTTGGCTCATTCAATCTATCTTTTTAAGGAATTTGCTGATTGTTGTTTTGCACCTTATAGCATATCTTTCTGTTTAATTTCAATACTATGTCTGTTGGAAATGATTGAATCAACTTTATGGAACTAGGTTCTTACTTTTTTTTTCTAAATTTTTTTTTAATGAAATGTTATTTGATACAGACCTTTTGAAAAGATTCAAATCATTTGACATGTTTATATTAAATAAATGATAAAATATTTGGAAATAATTTTTTTGTACATATTTTGTTTCTGTATTGCTTAACATTGCTATTGAGAAGAAAAAGCTTCTGCCCTATACTTATTATAATGAATTGCTAGATTTAGGGTTAGCAATTGGAACATTTTTGCCAAATTCTATAATTATTTGGTTTAGAAATTCTTTAATAAAAGTTACTAAGCTGTTTCCAGTTTACTCCTAATATATTATTCCATTTGAAATTTACAATGAATCCCAAAAAAATTTATATTGCTTTCATTTTCAATATCCACATTATTTGTATCACTATAAGACTTACTTTTTGACCTAAGTAATGTATCATGTCTTTTTTCTTCAGTCAAAACAGTCAAAATCTTTTTATTTGTGTGCATAATTGGGTAGGGG
>JAPMOR010068991.1:127350-173645 GCA_026543865.1 Argiope aurantia | reverse complement strand
TATATATATATATATATATATATATATATATATATATATATATGTATGTATTTCAGATATATTACAAGATGCATAAGGGTTGAATTTCTTTACTGAGATTCAACATAGGTAATCTGAATCCATTTATTATATATGCTACGCGGTGCAACGAAGAGTTAATATGCAAAATACAAAATAAATAGTATCTGTAGTTTGAAACTAAATTTAGGGTATATTATGCTATAATGTTATTTAGAATTTTTGTTGTGTGTGTGTGTGTTTCTCATTGTGCTTTGATCTGGATGCAGCAGTAATAATTTAAAAAATGTTATTTTTTTTTAAATTTATGGAATATTGTGTGATAAAGAGATGCATATAAAGAGTTTTATCTAGGCTGTCGCCACTTTAATCTATTTCCTAATTTGAAGCCAGTGCATTTATTTCAAAACTAAAGTATAAGAGAAATATTAATATATTATAATTTGCAAGTCTTTTTAAATGACCTGTAGCACCTTTGCTTTAAGGGAATAAAAGATATTGTTACAATAGAGCACTATTTCTTAGCCAAACATTTTATATAAAGAGTTCATGCTGAATTTGCCATTGTGTTGTATTTTTAATATGTAGCATTAATCTGCCTTTTCTTTATAGCATACTAGCCGTCTTTGGCGACCAGCCGGTTCGCCAGTATTACCGCTCGTTACAATTTTCAATTAAATATTTTAAGTAACTGGTCTCTTAATAGATTCTCAAACAAAACATTTTTAATCTTCAAATTTTGCTAGTCATACCAAACTTATACTGTTGTTTAGATTGTTTCGTTAAATTTACTATAGATATTTTGCTAATTTGTTGTCATTTGCAATAAGACTTCCACTTTAATTTAAAGTGGAAATGATGAAATTGCAATTAATATAAAGATATTTTTTTAATAAAACCAAGCGTTTTATTTTATTTATCATCTTTATTGTTATTTATTATTATTGAATATGAGTATTGCAAACAGAATCGCTTGGTATTTAAGTCTTATGTGAACTACAAAATATTTTTCATAATTTATGTAATATCTCAAAGAATAATTCAACAAAACTTCTCAGATTCTGCATAAAATTCAGTTTTTAGTTTTGCTTTCAAAAGGATTGAAATGAAATCAATAATAATATTTTGTTCCAGCATATAAATATATTTCAAAAATTATGAAGTCTAAATTTAATGCAGTAAGGTATCGTATTCTGAGAAATATTCTGGACACACCAAATTTTAAATAAATGAATAAATGTTTCTATTTTCCACGATCAACTAAGACTTATTTATGAAGCTTTGAATGTTAAAAATTTAGAAAAACTCAACATTTTTATAATCTTAGGCCAATTAATCTTGAGAAACCTGCACGCTGATTGGCGTATTTTCTTTGAAATGATCGATGAAAAATCTAAAATTATCCTTTTTTTATTGAATAGTGATAATCAAATTTTCATAAATCAGCCAGTTTAAGTGATTGATTTAATTGATTGGAAATTAACTCCTTTTATTTAAAATATTAGTGTTTCAAGAACATTTTGTTAATCGTGATTTCCACAGCAGAAGCTTTATGTAAAATCAAAAATTCGTTATTTATTAGAGCATTTATTGAATCAAGTTATATAAAATATAATTATTTTCCATTTAGACCATTTTAGCAGATCTGTGTCTTACTAAAGATTTACAAATCAGCTATGTGGCCCTGATTTGAATGGATATCCTGTTCATATTGAACAAAACTTGCCTTAAAATAAAACTGATTTATTGGATTAATAATATAGAGAGTGTAAAAGATCATAAAATAATTTTTCTTCAATTTTTTTTTTAGAAAAAATAATATTTTATATTTGCTTCATTTCCAACAGACATGTGCCGAAATTATATTTTTGCAGATTTAATTTCCAAAAAGATTTAATAAAATAAATTAATTGGAGCTTTAATAATGTGATGGCAACAATTTGAAAAAAGCTAATGTTTTCCCATAAATGCAAAACATGCTCATGCAGCTTAAATTTTATTTTTATTTTGTGCGAAAAAAATTGTTGAAAAATATAATTAAAATATTTATTTAAAAATTCATTAAAAATAGAAATATAATTTTAAGATTAAAACATTGGCATCATTTAAGAGATAAATTTTTGATCTTTAACTTCATGTAAAAATCTTTTTTGTGTGATAATATTTTCGGAAGTTTTAGCAGAAAAACGCCAAAATTTCGCTTAATTTTTAAATAAATATAATTCTAATTAAAAATTTAAAAAATAACCCCCAGGTGCACATTTCCGGCCTCCAAGGTATACACATGCAAAATTTGGTAGCTGTAGGTTGAATGGTCTGGCCTGTAGAGCGTAAACACACACACACACACACATTGAGCTTTATTATAAGTATAGATATTACATTTAATTTACACACTCTTTGATGTATCGCCTCCTATCAAAATCAATGTTAAGTTTACATTAAAATCAATGCTTCATTATATTTACCAGTGTAGTAATGCTTTGAGATATTTTATAATTTTGTACTGGATATAGAGGTATTATGCAGTAAGAAAGCTTGAATTATCATGACTGTTGTACTTGATTCTAATAAATATGTTAAGAAAATATAAATATCTCGTTTTTCCTGTACTCAGCTTGAAAAGAGGTCTATTTATTTATTATATTAATAAATCACTATCATTAATGGGTTTTTTTTTGTAAAATTAACATTACTTATGCCTTTAGAAATGAACACAGTAGCCACAAATTCAAGCAATTACATTCATTTCTTAAAATTAATCCTTTGAAATTATGTTCTTTATATGAATAAATGTCTTTTCGATTCAATTTAAAGTCATTGTGTCATTGTTTTAGTGACCACCATGTAATTTTATCAGCTTTTAAATTCACTATCTATAAATATAGCATAATGGAAAGGAAATGTTAAGGAAAAATGTTAAGTTGCGATCATCATATTATGTAATCAGTTTTTGAAAACAAAAATTTATGTTCAATGCAAGGAAAAGAGTACATATCCAGATTGATTCTAAATGTTAATATTCTGACATTCAATGATATCTTAAGTTTACCTGTAAGCAAATATGCTTTTATGTGTTGTAAATGAAAAGTCAGATATTTGAAACTTTTTAGAGACCTACAGAAAGAATTAGCGAAAAGCATAGTGGATGTCAACAGGTCATCCTTGTCATTTTTATTGTTTTCTAAGTAGAAAGAGGAAGAATTACACAATTGATTTTAATCTACTTGTAAAAATTGTAAAAGAACGAAATTGAGAATATCCTCTAGCATCAAATATACATTCAATTCCAAAAATGTTAATGGGAGAAATTCTTTAGGTCTTATTTTGTCAATTAAAATATTCCAGACAACCCATTTCTCCAAATCATGAATTCCTGGTTATTAACTTAAATGTCAATACTTTCTTGAATTCATTGATATTTTTATGAAATATTTTTTTATTTTTATTTTTAAAGCATTTTGTTTCTGTCAGTTACTTTGTGTTATTTGTGTTGTCAAAGAATTGAGATACTAATGCAGTCAATTAGAAACAGCACCTGTTGTATTTATATCTAATATCAGAGTCTATATCTAAAGGCTATCATGATTTACTAGATCTACTGCTTTAAAATGAATTATTGAGGATTTCATTTTCTGAAGTTTAATATATATATATATATTGTTAATTTAAATATCAAGCATATCCTATATTTATTCTTACTAATATAGGTTTAAAAATGCTTACTACATTTGGTTTACTTTACTGCATCATGAAAATTAATAAAAATATTACTTTTTAAAGCTGAACCAGTAATTTTGAAAGATTTGTGTCGTCGAAAGATACGTTCTGTTCTTGGCAGCCGAAGAATGAAGTGTCTGAAAGATCTGGATATTCCTCGATGCCTTGTATTTTATTTAATGTACAAGGAATAGTTTTGTAAAATATTTATTCACTGAAGCATTAATGTATATCTTCTTATTTTTTGTATTCTGTTAATATATGGATATAAATTAAAAGAAATATTTTAATTTAATATTTTGTAAATATATGGGATATTTATTTTATTTTCATTTCCAGAGTGAGATAATGTTTCTTTCCATTTTCCTTATTTATGAGTCTTTCCTACACTTTTGCATATATTCAACATATCATATATATCAACATATTTTTCATTTATTCCCTCATCAAGGTGATGTTATATGTTAATTTTGGAAATAATGAGTATAATGTTATTAAATGATAATTGTTTATTTTTTAAGATTCAAATCCGTATTCAATATTTTTACAAATATACATTAGAATTTTTTTTTTTGATAATTTTGTCATGTTTTCAAATTTTACTATGGGAATTTGAAAATAAAGAATAAAATGTATTGATAAGTTATGAACATTTTTTCTTTTATTTAAAAATTGAAACTTTTGTTGAAAAATATAATGTGGTTTTATTACCACTGAATTGAAACTTGAATAATCATTACATTAAATAGATAATTTAATAAATAATAATTAATATTGTATTGTTTACATTTTAATGTTTAATTGCCTTTGTCACTGACATCTCTTTTGCCAACAATATAAAATTTTACTACAAGTTGAACTAATTATAAAGAAAAAATGACAGTAGTTGTTTATTTTTTTCATAGAAACAAGCATTGCCAAAAGTAGTTGTGCTCATTTTCATTTAAAACATTTCTTTGGTATTTATATAGAATCATTTATTATAAGAATAATTATATGAAATAAATAATATAATTTTTTCAATTATTAGAGGAAAATAAGTTTTAAACATGACATAGAAATAAATTTTTAACTGAATAGAATAGTTAGGATTTTTAACAAAGATAAATATTTTATCTATATTTCATAGAAATAGAAGTAATTTTTTAAAAATTAGATTTTTATTGTCTAAAGATTTCAATTCTTTACTGTTTTTCCGTAAAATGTTGATTAGCCGGGTTGAAAGCAAATGAACTGTGAGCAATTTTATTCAAGTCATTTCGTCTCATATTTATAACATAAAATGTTATTTATTTTATTTACCTTTTTTTTATTAAATTAGGTGAGAATTTGCCAAATTCTGCTTTCATTTTAAAGCCAGTTGTTTCTTTTCATAAATCATCATATAAATTTTCTAAAGATTACAAATCTTGGAATATTAAATTTTGCTATTTATTACCAAAGTTTTTGTTTAATTTTGCTTGAAGCAAATTTTTTTACTCAGAATCCAACAATAAAATTAAATGCAAAACATCATATATTGCACTTATGGCACACCGATCCCATTTTTATTGCTAGTTTATTCAAATTGGCGAATTTCAGATATAAATATCTATATCTATTTTATATATATAAATATCTGTAATTAATTTGATATCATAGAAGTTTGTGGAATTGATAATTAAAAATGATTCTTTTAGGGAAGTCACATTTTTTCTTTTTAAAGAAACGATGAAATTTCTTGTAAAAATGGAAAGCTACTGCATTTTATCGATAATTTTTCTAGGCATTAATTAAATTTTTTCTCCTTTTGTAAGTCAGTTGGGATTTTTGATGTATTATCTATATAAATTTTAGATTTGCTTTTAATGTCTAGTTTGAACCTTTTTATATATCTTTAATTATATTTCCAAGTTGAATTCATGTAAATAAAATATTATATATATATTTTGAAGTTGTACCTAGCAAGAAATTAAAAAAAAAAACTGTTTGTATTAGGACTGTTGTTGAACTGAATATATTGTATTTCAAGTAAGATATTTTAATATAAATTAATATGAAAATGTCAGTTATTATAATAATGTTCCTATTGTTCTTTTTATGTCTTAGTTTATTTATTAAATTCAACAAAAAAGTTGAGTTTCTATTGTGTGTGTGTGTTTTATAATCTATGGCAAAGTTTCAGTTGGCAACTTTTGAAATTTCTTATGTTTGTTTCTGATTAATGAAATTTGGAAAAATCCAATAAATTTTCTCTTTTTATTAGAAGGAATAAGACAGTTATAAAACTTGATTTTTATATTTTTTAATTAATATTTTCTAAGACATGATATTTGAATCATAGCCTACATATTGAAATATCTGTATATAGTCAGTAAAAAAAAATGGTTCTTTATAAAAAAAATTATAATTATTTGAAAATTTATCTATGCATTATTTAATTCAGTAGTTCTGAGATTTAGACAAATGTTTTAATTTATTTCTATTTTGTACAGTTGTTAATTTTTCTCTATTATTTTTATGTATACAAAGAAGAAAGAATTGTTATTGTTAAATAATTCAATTTCGATATTTCAATGAAATTTCACATTTAAATCTTCTCCAAGTCCTAAAAGTACATTCTTGAAATTATGCCAATCTATGTATGAACATGAAAACTCAAAAACATGTCCATCTAGATGGAATGAATTTAGTCTGAATATCAAACTTTTAGATTTTTATCGAGTTTTGAATGAAATCCATTCTAAGGAAGTATGTCAGTCTGTCTATCCAAATATAAATTAACATGATAACTATAAAAAAAGAGAGCTAGACAGATAAGATTTCGTACTTAGATTTAGTATCTAAAATGTAGATAGCTGTCAAATTTTGAACCTAACCCATCAAGAGACTGTCTGTTGGAATGTACTTTTATATATATGTAAACATGATAATTCAGATTTGTAATAACTTAGATTAATAAAATTTAATATGTGATCCTTTGACTAAAATTATAGTTCTGTGACATAATTGTCTGTGTCTGCTTTGAACAGTCGGAAAATAGGTGTGCAAGATACATATTTAATTTTCAACCTCATTCAAGTGATTAATCGCCAAATAGGCTATTTTATAACTATTGCATGCAATTAATGCCGGTACCGTTTATTAATTTTAATAACAAGTGCCAGTTTTCTTTATTATATTATGAAGTACTAAGTTGTCATGTGTAGGGAATAAATATCATGGTGTCCACGGCTTTGCTGAAGGTCCACAATTATATTTGCAGAGCTTGGGGTATAGGGTAATATCTTTATTAAAGAATAGTCAAGAAAATTACGGGGAGATTATTCTCCATGGTATTGTAGCAGAGCAATAAATTTTTATTGCATCTGTGTTAATGATAATGATGCAAAAACATGACAAGGGTTATCTTCAAGCCTTAATCTTAACAGGACAAGGGTTATCTTTAAAAGTCGAATTTCTTGAAAACATTTGATTTTATTATTTATGACTTTAAATTCTATTTTATTTTTCAATGTTGAATTTTCTATTACTTTGTATAGGTTCTTTATTTATTTATTTATTTTTATAATGAGATTTTAAGCAACGAATGAAATAATAAGTGATCATATTTCATTTCTGGATAGTTAAAAAATTTTGAACAATTTCATTGGAAAAAATTATATTTAATCAATATATATATATATATATATATATGCATGCTGTTATATTTTCATAATTCGTTTGTAGTGACAAAATTGCATTAGTAAATATGAATTAATTCCTTTGAATTCACCAATAATTAATCAAAATTTATTTTCCTTAAATGTTTATACTTATTAACAGTGTTCATTTTTATTAGTTTTTATATATGCTTTCTATTGATTTAAATTCCTTTAAAATACCATACTAAATTAAATATGAATGCTTCTTGCTATACATTCTTTTTTGTTGATGCAATTGAAGTAGTTTTGTGCAACATTGTTTTGAAATGGTTTTCTGGTAATTCCCCCCCCCCCCCCCCCCGTAGTTAAAAATTTATTTCGTATATTTGGAATTCCAGTTTACATAAATGTCTTAATTTAGAATTTACTGTATAATTTTGTTAAAAATTGTAAATTACTTTTTATAAATAAGAATTGTTCTTTCTTAAATTGATTTTTTTTTATTGGCCATGTATTTTTGTTGGGGAATTTCAAGTTTCATGAATACATGTCTTGCTAGCTACTATGCAATATGCTTTTCAATAGTATAAATGCTAATTTTCAGTTATGTATGAAAAACTTTTCTAATGTGAAGAGGTTATAATTGTGTGCTTGCTTCAAGAAAACAGTGGGAAAAACTATTAGTAGTAGTAGTAGTAAAACTATTAAAAAAACTAAGTAGTTTCATTAAAAATTTTTTTTAATTACTACTTTTTTATTTTAACTGTACCTTACTCATTGTCATTCATTTTCTAAATTTACTGAGGAGAAATATTTTTTCAAGTTTTATTTACCTTGGTGTTGAGTATTGAGAATTTAATTTAGTAAAAATATGAGGATAAAATCGACGAATAAATGAAGAAATTATTTGTTTTAGAAAGTTGAGATGCCTTAGAAATATGCATATATGTCAATTGGATGTGGTAGAAAAGTAACAGAAATTCTGTTTGTTAAGGAGGTGATTTAATTAATAATTTTCTTGTAATTTCCTGGAAGTTGTCCTGAATATTTTTAGATTGAGTTTCCTGAACTTTCCGTCTTATGAAGTCTTTCTAGATGAACTATTTTTAATGTGTAATAAAAATAAATTTCTTTAAAAAAATGAAAATGCGAGATTTTAAAAAATTGAGTCATTGTGATTTTTTTTTCTTTTAGGTATCGATCAATCGGTTAGACGAAACGCATTGTTTTGCAGAAGTAAATGTTATGTGAGAAAAAAAGACCCACCTAAAATTTTTTGACTATCCACTTTTTTTTTTTTTTTTTTTTACTTTCATTTTTTAATTTTCTGCATAATATGATTCGTGTTTTTT
Source organism: Argiope aurantia (assembly GCA_026543865.1). NCBI lineage: Eukaryota > Metazoa > Arthropoda > Arachnida > Araneae > Araneidae > Argiope > Argiope aurantia. The sequence continues at coordinate 164,932 of JAPMOR010068991.1, read as the reverse complement.
CTTTCATTTTAATATTACTAAACAATAGACAGCAGCTACAAAAAATATACATTCTTTCAACAAATATGTGTTAATAATATTTTTTTTTGTCAACTGACCTTCTAAACTTAAAATGGAGTTTTCTTCCCCCTTTCTCATCTTTAGACTTTGATAATATTTATATTATATGATTGACTTATATATTAATTATTGTTTCACATGTGAACTATAGATTATATTTTGTACTTTTTGAAAATAGAAACAACAAAGTTAATTCTCTGTCTAGACTAGATATTTGTTGCAGAAGAGGATTTGTATTCAATAAATAAGAATCGTCATTTCCTCCTCACATCTTGTTCACTTATAAATCGGATTAAAGTTTGTCACTTTATCTAATTATCCATTCTTATTTTAGGACAATTATAGCATAGTTCTTTCAAGATATATGCTATAACAGAAAGTACAATAGCTATTATCGATTGTATAAATGCAGTTGTACAAAACATTATATTATTTTGTAAAGAGGAATGATTCTGTAATTGCATTTTTTTTCTTTCTATGAGTAAAGATGTAGATTGACCATAAAATTTTCTGTTATGATACTGTGATATAACAAATGTGATGAAACAGACTTGAAATGGTTGATTTGAATATAAATGTCAATGTATTGGCATTTTTTAAAAATAATTCTGCGACTTGATTTTGATTTGGTAAAGGAATAATGGTACTGTGATATGACATATATTATGAAGCACGTTTAGACAACAAAAAGTTCTGTGATTTTACCATATTTCTTATTAACGTTTTTCCGGTATGTAGTTAATATATTTTGGTATCCTTTATAGTGCTGTTTGACAATTGTTGAATGTTTGGAAGGTAATGAAACGAGATATAGATGTTTGTATCTTTTTTAAATTAATAGTTTATGATTTCCCTTTATATATTTAACGCTTCTGGACAAAAATAATGTTTTAGAATTATGAATTCGATCTATAGTAATTTATTATTATTGTTTTATTATTTGATGTTTCCTATGTCTCATCAGTAAATTTACTTATCAACATCTTAGTTTGCTTTCCCAGATTATTTATTTGAAATTGAAGCATTAATATTTTGTGATTGTTACAATATCTTATATTAATTAATATTTGCAAAGAAATTTTTTTGAGATTGTGTGAATCCTTATTGAAGTTGAATTATATTACGAATTGTTAAATGTTATATTTTAAATTATTATAAGTCTTGAAATAAATATTCTTATTTACAATTGTTCTAAGAATCAAGACTTTATTATCTACTTGCCACTTTTGGCGACCAGCTAGTTCGTCGGGATTAATGGTTGCTAAAATTAAAATATTTTCTGAAGCTATGTCTTCATGGTTTCATCAACAAAATATTTTTATATTGCTAAAATTTATGATATGAAATTTGTACGTGCTATTTTGCAGTCCATTTCTAAGCAGCTGTGATAGTTCCGCTATTTATTAAATAATAACAAAAAATTATGTCACACTTTATTCGGCTTTAGTTTTAGTTTATCTTGCAACTTTTGAATAATTAGTGCATAAAACAATTTTATATAACAGCTTAAAGTATAAATGTTTATCTTTTAAAGATATTGTAGAATGTATCTTTTAATTTTTATAGATTTTTAAAGCATCCTTTTTAACGAAAAGTCGCATGATGTTATTGAGTTCTTTTCTTACCGATGTCTTTGTTGTCTAGCTGTTCGCCGAGGATATTGGTTATCAATAATTTCAGTAAAATCGTTTAGATATAACTTCATATCCACGACACCGTTACATTGCCAGATATTGAACGTGTATTACTTTAATTTTCATATAGATATTCTGCTCATGGTGTACATGAAATTTCTAACATTCCCGTGATATTACAGCGCTTTTAAAAATATAAATGTGTGGTTCATTTATTTTCTAAATTTCGTACTATTTTAACTTTTTTTATATATAATTTCGTAAACTACATATATATTAAACAAAATCCTTAGTAAAAACTCTCGATTTTAGACTGCTTTATTAACTGTCTCAAAGTAGGTACGCCAATCAGTGAACAAAATCTCTACAAGTCTAATTGGCCTAAGATTATGAAATTGTCTTAAAATTGTACTTTTGAAAACTTCAAAATTCAATCAGATTTGGTCGCAAAAGTTACATTTTTTTCTTCTTTTTAAATTTAAAGGTTGGAGTGTCAATAATGTTTCGCGTAGTATAATTCCTGAGAATCAAAGCACTGTATAAAATTTTGGCTTCATAATTTTTTCAGAAGTATATTTATTGACTGAAACAAAATAAAACATTTTTATATGCGTCCTTTAAAACCTTTTGAAAGTGAAGTTAAAAACTGAATTTTATGATGAATCAGATAATTTTTTTATTAAATAATTCTCTGAGATATTGTATAACTTATGCAATTATTATTCTGTAATGCACACAATATATCAATATCAAATGGTTCTTTTTTCTGCCCTAAAATTAAAAAAAAATAAGAATACTCAGAAAAAATGTTTATGCATTAATTGAAGTTTAATTATACCCGCTGCAATTTAACGTTCAGATTTTGTGGGAACTTACAGAAAATTAGGGAGATAAATAGCAAAAAGACAAGAAAGGCGTAAAGCTTCTATAATAATCTGAGTTATATGATTCAAAATATGGTGCTTAAAAGTATTTTTCTGAAGGAGCTGAAGGAAGTTACATAAAATGTTTCATTGAAAATTTAAGCGACCATTAATCCTGGCTAACCAACTGGTCGCCAAAGGCGGTTAGTCTATCCTAATAATAAAGATGAATGTGTGTGTGTGTGTATTGACACTCTACAGGCCAAACTGTTTGACCAACAGTTGCCACATATATACTTGGGAGGTGAAAATGTGCACCTCGGATCGATTTTTTTTTTTAAATTTTAAAGAGAACTCTAATATATTACAAAGTAAGCTGTATTTTGGCGTTTCCCCGCGATAACTTCCAAAAACATTACTGTAAAAAAGTAAATTTTGCACCATTCCAAAACTTACAAAATTATCTTTTTCTTGTTACTATTAAATAGTCAAACGGATTTTTGCTGAATTTTGGCAGTTTTTAAAATTATTTTTTGCTTGATTTCCAAACTGTTTTTTTAATACGTTGTTCTCTGAAATTCAAACCGTTTACATTGTTTCATCAACTGTCTGATTGCATGCTTTTCCCCCTCCATTGCCGAAAGCTAAAAAACAAGGTTTCTGTTTGATATCCGTGTAGTTCACTAGACGTATGAAAAATGAAGTTGTAATATCGCAAAATTTAGAAGATAGATGAATCAGTATTTAAGTTTTGAATACCGCCATGATGTCTTCGGACTGATCTTCATTAAAAAGATTCGTATGCACATTAAATGGAGCATATATGAGAGATAATTAAAACAATATAGCTTTAGTGTCTGATAATTTGGCGGTATCATAGACATGAATTTACATCTACACAATATAAAAAAAAAATGAAATATAACTAGTATCCTCATCGAACTAGCTGGTCGTCAAAAGTGCATAATTTTATGTAAAACGAAAGGTCCAATTTATCGTTACTAAAACTGAGTGAGTTGTGAAAATTTGAATATTACTATTTATCAAATGCGGAATTTTAGACCACTCCATCGATGCTTTCAGAAATGACGCCACTCAGTGTCCAGAGTTTCCCTAAGGCTGACTGGCTTAAGATTATGAAAATGTTGGTTGTTCTAAAATTGTTATATTCAAAACATAATTCGATCCGACTTGATAGAAGAAGATAGAGGCATTTTTTAAATTAAAAGTTGGAGTATCTAGAGTTTTTGGAGGAATATATTCCTTGGGATCAAAGGATTGTATGCAATTTAGATTTCACAATTTTTTGTAGCATATTTATTGATTGGAACAAAACAAAACATTATTATTTATGTAATTTTAATCCTTTTGAAAATAAAACTAAAAACAGAATTTTGTGATGAATTTTTATTGAATAATTTTATGAATTATTGTAAAAATTATGAAAATTATTCTGTAAGATTTTATTCTGTATAAGATTTTATTGCCGAATGATTCTGTTTTCTCTACTCATGTTATAGGGAAAAAAGTATTAATTGAAGTTTAATTACTTCTATTTAATTTAAAGTTCAAATTTTCCGGGAACTTAACAGAAGATTAGAAAGATACATAACACAATGAACAGTACAGCGTAAGGCTTCGATGATATTATTAGATATATGACTTTCGGAATTTAAATATGCTGGTGGAGAAGTGATTTAGAAACCAAATTACAAAAAAAATTTAATAAATTTTTTTGCAAACATTTAATTAATATTTTAGCCAACTGGACACAGAATTAGGGTAGTTCTGAATAAATGAAATAAGATAAAGCAATAAGTTTTAATTTGTAATAATCGATTGCTTGTTCAGATATTGTTCTCGTCATTTAACCGCCACTCAACATTATGAAGTCAGTCTCTAAATAGCAATTGTATTGCTTCAAAACAATGTTTGTATATTTAAATTAGAATAAAACTCATGAAGGAGAGATTAAAATATCATCTTCAGCCATCATGAAAACTCCTAAATTTACGTTTCTCGCATGCCTCCCGATGTTCTAATTAACTGATTACACTTTCCAGTGTGCATTTTGCAACTCTCATTAATTATTTAAGCTTTAATATAACATCATAAATAATTCATTCGTGAATTTTTTTTTATATTTCGGTAATAATATGAACAACTTCATTTGAATTTCGACTTCATTTGAATTAGATCCAAGAAAGCTTTCCATTTAATTTTCTTATTTGTGCCAGCCAGGATAGAAAAATCCATTAATCTTCACTTGTCCAAAATAAATACCCAAGTCAGGTCATCAATTAAAATTTCAACGCCAGAGTCACTGAATAATGGTAGGGTGCCTATCCTCTTATTTATGTTGCTTTTTATAAACACAAATAACTTTTGCATGGAATGACCAACCATGATGGCGGAAAAACATCCTGGCAAGAACTATCATTTCCACTTCTGCATTGGTTGTTTGCCAATTCATTCCTCTCTGGGTCGGGAGTGTCATTAACTGCAACCATCACTGTAGCAGAAAATTGGCCACAAACCAAGAAAAGACGAATGTGTGGGTGGCGGTGCAGGGGAGGGAACAATCGAAAACGAAAATAAGAAACCTGCTCGAAGAAACTAATACAAGACACTTCTGGTTTCTTGGTGAGTTGTGTCAGAATCGACACAGGGTTTTCTTCTTGGCATAATTCCAGCGATTTATAATATTGCAACGGGAACGATTTCTCCAGGCGAATCGTTTTAATCTGAGCGCAGATCAAAAACGATATATTTTTTTATTATAGTTTTTTTTTTTCAGCAGGGAATCGATATGAAATTCAATAGATTCCACCTTTGGTTTAAAAGTTCGGAAAGTCACGTTTTTCTTGGTATCATTTTTGAACAAAATCACGCAACTATGTAACGATTTCATGTTAGGATCTTGAAATCTATGCATATAGAAATATAAAGCGCATTTATTTTATCTAAGCAAAATCCAATGATCATATGTGGTTCCATTCTAGTTCTCTTCACAAATTCTATATAGATCTGTGATTACTGAATCATTTTCTATTAATCCTTTGTGTCTTTGTTTTTAAAAAATTCGCGACGGGCGTATCATACAGGCATCATCTACGAACGTCTCTCGCAGCCGGCGTACCATCCGTGCATTTCTGGAAATCGAACTCATGGGACGGTGATGCATATGTGCATTTTAAATTGGAATAATTTTTAATCGGCACTAGATGGCTTCCTGTGCTCATTACTTTTGAAATAAATATAGTTTTAGTATAATGACTTTCAGTTTAATCATATTCAACCTGACTTTGGTATTTTGCTCATCAATTGTTGCGGGGGTGGGGGTAAAAGTAATGTATATAAACAGAACTGACTAGTGTAGCTTTTCGCTTGATAGAATCATTCGCGTTTCTTTTTTCTTCTTTTTTTGTAATTATTGTGTAACTGTAATCTTTTCGGGTTTTGCTATCAGTTCTGTTGTATTTTCGTAGCTTTAGGATACATTTCGCGCAATTCTTTTTTTAGAATTTGTGAGAAGAAGAAAGTGTTCGTATTATGAATGAACTAATAATCTAAATAGGTAGCAAAAATGACGACATGAGGAACATATCTAAGAGTCTAGGCTTTCATATGCAATAAAAATTGTAATAATGGGATGAATAGTTGCAGCTTGTTCTTTGGTTCCCCCAATTATTTTAAAAAGCTCACAACTCCTAGATATGACATAGTAAATGAACTGCTGTGTTGAGTAGACATCGAAAATTACAACTTTAGTTGAGCAACTCTACTATTCCCCCCCCCCCCGATTTGTAGAAATTGCTAATAATTCAGAATGTCCTATGTTCTTTGTTTAATTTAAAACAGTACTTTCTTCTGTTGTGATGAGATGTTGGTTCAAATTGGTTAATATTACTAGATTAATGCTATTAATATGATTATCAAATAATTGACATTTGAAGGCGTTTAAGATAGATCTAATTAAGATCTAAAATATACAAAAATTCTTTGAAAAAAATGTAAAAGTAGAGATAATAGTTAGTTCCCTGTGGGAAATTTTTTATTTCTTGGGAAGTACTTTCTAACTTTGAAAATAATATTATTGTAAATTAAAGTCTTTCCAGTAAACTAATGAAATATTAACTAAATCTTTTTATGCCCTGAAAATAGTTGATTAAAAATATTTGCATTCTGATTCCTGCAATACATATGAAAAGCTCTTGAAAATCATGATTTTCTTTTGTATCAATTTCATATTTTTGAAGAAATTCAAAGTTTTTTTTATATCCAGGAGTATTTTTTTGCATTATATTTTGATGAGTATACTGAAAATAATGTTAAATTATTCAAATAAATATTAATATTTGATATTCCTAAATTTTATTGTTACTTACGAGACTTCGGATGGACAACACTGCATTGTAGCTCATTATTTACATTATAGCATTTAATTTTTTTAAGCTGAATTTTTTTTCTTAAAATGATAATGTTCAATGTATTAAATCTATGAGTTTATGATAATTTTAATTCTTTTTTCTATATTTTATAATTAACTTTTTGTGTATAATTACATAGTTGACAGCCACTTTATCAGTTGGGGCTATAATTATTTGAACCTGAGAACTTGAATATTACCTTTGATGTTTCGAATCTATTATATTTATTATCTATTATGTTTAATATTTTTTATAGAACTTGAGTGTTAGCTTTAATATTTAATTATTCATAGATATTGTTATTTAAATTAGCTTAAATAAATAGCTTTTCATAAAATGTTTAAAATTGGAATCCATTTTTATTCGCAAAGTAACTGTAGAAACATAATTAATTTAGCAATAACTTTTTGTTAGAAACTGTCCAAGTCATTAAAATACTTTTGAAAAACAGTTTTATGGTAATACGAGCCGTTTATTTTAAAAGTGGGGCAAGTCCCTTTTTGGAAAAAAAAAAAAAAATGGAGATAATGGTAGTATCGATAAAACTTGTTGTGATCTTTTTATGCGCAAACAATTTAAAGTAAAAAAAAACCAGATTCTATTATTTTGAGGATGGAAGTTTTAGCTCTTAACAGTATTGGAAATATATATATATATATTTTGAAAGTGGCACAAGTCCATCTTAGATTGAAATTATTTTTGACGGAATATATTACGGCAAAATTTAGCTCCGGTTGCTGTATGGTGAAGCGAATGTGGCCGTTTGATATCATGTCTGAAATCTAGAGTGTTTCTATCTATCTATCTATTTCTGATTTTGAAAATCGGTGGTTATACAGTATTTTATAAATAATAAAAAGTACATCTTAATTTTTTGTTTCGATAATAATATGTTTACTTCCAACACCGATTGCTCAGTCCAGTGACAATGAAATAAATATCATTGATCACACATTTTTGTTGTCCGGGCATTCAATTTTATTGAACGATCGTGATTTTGGAGTGGTGGAACTGGCAATCCGGAAAACCAGTTCCTTGTATATTCCCCAGAATTACTATAAAGTAATACGAAATTGTCGAAAATATAATAAATGTTTAATACATGAAATGAAACGTGGATATTTATTTTCAACCCAACCTCTGGAGAAAGAGGTTTTAAAAGGAAATAAAAGTACCGATGGAGAAACCGTGAATTGTTTAAATATGTGCTGGATCAGATTTACAAGGGATGCACCATACAAAATGTTCTACAAAACTTCGATAGAACGAGATGCTGAAAATAAAATGATCGATTTTCCACCACAATGAGGAAGACCAAGTCATTTCAGAAATATAAAATTATCTTTTATGTATGAAAAAAAGAAGATACGTTAAATCTGAAAAATGCAAGGACATGATACATTTATTACCATATATACCTCATGTTCATCATGAACATTGTAAAATGTTAAATCTTGAATAAAATTCAAATTTATTATACCTACGTATAAAGTGAAATATATAATTTCATTGAAATTCTTAATAAAACTGAATTGTTTATGGTTATGTTATATTTTCTACTAGAATATTCTTGGTTTTATTTCCCTTTTTATCAAATGAATAAATATTTATAAAAGTTTGAATAGTATTTTGTTTTTATTATTTAAAGAAACAGACTTATGCAACTGAAATATTTCCCAATTAAATGTACGTTTACAATAATTCATTCATTTCGAAAGTGAGGCAAGTCCATTTAGCTAGAATAAAATCCTTATTTATTTTAGTCGGCACCGTAAACACTACTGGATTATAAACTTGCATTATCTTTTACCACAACATACAAAAAATATATCTATTAATACTTACCAATATTTTTAAATTTGCTGAAACGCAAACCTTTAATTATTTCGTAATAACAAAAAATGAACTTGCCTCATTTTCAAAATGAAAGGCTCATATAGAAATTGAGATGAAATTTAGTGGCTTTAATCATAGCTTCCTTAATTCTTTTTAGTTAATAAGAATCTGTTTATGAAAAAGTTTTAATTGCTTTATTTATCTCTATGGCAGTAGTATCCATTATGGTTTTTTTTTTTTTTTTTTTTTTTTACAAAAGAAATAATAGTTACAGTTATTTCTCCTGAGAATAATATTATATTTGAAACATTTAATTATTTATGCACTTTTTTTCTCCTTTAATTGGAAATATGTCTGAAGTTAAATATCTCTTTAATTGTTGAATATAATTTATATTTATGGAATCAATGATTTTTAAAGTTAATTATCAATTATATTTATTTCTTTTATTTTGTCTTTCATTTCCTTCTATCCTTTTTTTACAGAGATAATTTGCATAAAAAGTTTCAATTTTATACCTATGCAAAATATATTTAAAGGAAGGCAGAATTTATTTCTAATAGATCATATAAAATATTAAATAAAAATTTATGGTTAAAGATTTTGCTTATGCCACTTTCGATTCTTTTAAGCGTTTTTATTATTAACTAGCCGCCTTTGGCGACCAGCCGGTTCGCTAGTATTACCACTGACTGCAATTTTCAATTAAATATTTTAAGTATTTATTATTAAGTATTAAGTAAGTATTATTAAGTATTATTATTAAGTATTTTAAGTTATTTATTTATTTATTACCAGCCGGTTCGCCAATATTACCGCTCGCTACAATTTTCAATTAAATATTTTAAGTAACTGGTCTCTTAATAGATTCTCAAACAAAACAATTTTAATCTTCAAATTTTGATAGTCATACCAAACTTATACTGTTGTTTAGATCGTTTCGTTCAATTTACTCTATATATTTTGCTAATTTGTTGTCATTTCCGGTAAAACGTCAACTTTAATTGAAAGTGAAAATGATGAAATTGCAATTAATATAAAGATATTTTTTAATAAAACCAAGCGTTTTATTTTATTTATCATCTTTATTGCTATTTATTTATTACTATTATTATTGAATATGAGTTTTGCAAACAGAATATCTCGGTATTTAAGTCTTATGTGAACTACAAAATATTTTTCATAATTTATGTAATATCTCAAAGAATAATTCAACAAAAATTTCTCAGATTTAGCATAAAATTCAGTTTTTAGTTTTGCTTTCAAAAGGATTGAAATGAAATCAATAATAATATTTTGTTCCAGCCTATAAATATATTTCAAAAATTATGAAATCTAAATTTAATGCAGTAAGGTATCATATTCTGAGAAATATTCTGGACACACCAAATTTTAAATAAATGAATGAATGTTTCTATTTTCCACGATCAACTAAGACTTATTTATGAAGTTTCGAATGATAAAAATCTAGAAAAACTCAACATTTTCATAATCTTAGGCCAATTAATCTTGAGAAACCTGCGCGCTGATTGGCGTATTTTTTTCGAAACGATCGATCTAAAATCTAAAATTATCCTTATTTTTTATTGAATAGTGATATTCAAATTTTCATAAATCAGTCAATTTAAGTGATTGATTTAGTTGAATGGAAATTAACTCTTTTTATTTAAAATATTAGTGTTTCAAGAGCATTTGGTTATTCGTGATTTCGACAGCAGAAGCTTTATGTAAAATCAAAAATTCGTTATTTATTAGAGCATTTATTGAATTAAGTTACATAAAATATAATCATTTTTCTATTTAAACCATTTTAGTAAATCTGTTGTGTTCGTGCGTCAACAAAAATAGAATGCAGACAAACTTATAATGAAACTAAATCTTATTACATTATAGATAATATTATCAAATTTACATCAACTTATTTTCATTCAAAATTCTAGCATCGTTTTTAAACAACAAATTAAAAGTTCCAAAAATATCACTGTTGCCAATCTGAATTTCACAACTATTTACAAAATAAAATTTATAATTATTAAAATAATCGTTTGCTACTTTTAAATAAAATATTTACGATTTATGTCGCAACAGATCTTTGTCTTACTAAAGATTTACAAATTACCTGTGTGGCCATGATTTGAATGGATATCTTGTTCATATTAAACAAAACTTGCCTTAAAATAAAACTTATTTATTGGATTAATAATATAGAGAGTGTAAAAGATCATAAAATAATTTTTCTAGAATTTATTTTTTAGAAAAAATAATATTTCATATTTGTTTCATTTCCTACAGACACGTGACGAAAATTATATTTTTGCAGATTTCATTTCCAAAAAGATTTAATTTATTTTCAGTTAGAGCTTTAATCAATGTGATGGCAACACTTTGAAAAAAGCTATTTTTTTTCTCCTGAATGCGAAACGTGCTTAATCCTCATTTTTATTTTTGACGAAAAAAATTATTGAAAAACATAGTTAAAATATTTATTTAAAAATTCATTAAAAATAGAAATTTAATGTTAAGATTAAAACATTAGTATAATTTAAAAGATAAATTTTTGATCTTTAACGTGATGTAAAAATCTTTTTTGTGCGGTAATATTTTCGGAAGTTATAGTAGAAACACGTCAAAATTTTGCTTAATTTTTAAATAAATAAAATTCTAATTAAAAATTCGAAAAAATAACCCCCAGGTGCACATTCCCGGCCTCCAAGGTATACACGTGCCAAATTTGGTAGCTGTAGGTTGAATGGTCTGGCCTGTAGAGCGCCAACACACACACACACACACACACACACACACACATTGAGCTTTATTATAAGTATAGATTTCCTCTTTAGGTATTCTTTGAAATCTATCTATTTCTTCCATTATATCTACATTCTTTTTAATAAAGTTTCTATAAGTACTAAATAGTTTTAATTTATTGTTATTTTTAAAATTATTTTTCCCTTTGTTTCCGTAACATTTTGAAAGAAATCATTAAATTCATACGGTTTTTAGTTTAGTTTAGCTATATTAATGTTCCATTTTAAAGCAACAGTAGGGCTATTTTAGGATGGACCTCGTAATTTTAAACTTCTGTCAGATGACGAGGACGACACCTGAGCAGGCACATCCCCCTCTCCTACAACACGCCAGCGGAAGGATGTTTGGCTCCGAAGGATTTAGCGTGCACCAGAGCCGTTTACACGACTCAAACTGGAAACCCTCCGGTTCCGGACCTTACCACCAGATCAACGCGACCTTAAAGTCATACGGAGCTATAGATTTTAGTTTCATTGTGTAGAACCCCCCCCCCCCCTCTTTTGAATCATCTGGCATAAATTCTAGAATATAAAGGGAGACTTTACTAGAGCTGTGCTTATAGAAGTATTATGTTAGGATTCTCAAAAGAATTATAATGTTCAATATTTGACCAGTGCGAATTATTTCTTAGTTAAACAAATTGATGATTTATTCCACATATCGCATATCATAAAAACCACAATTTAAGCAATACTTCAAGTTTTCACATCCAAAATAAGCTGTAAAATCAAACTTTCGCTCAGAAAAGAGAACAGGTTTTATATTTCAAATCATTGCCCCTCTTTACTTTATGTGCAAAAGAAATAATTACTTTCTAGGACATTACAAAACCTCAGAGAAAACTGGAATACTAAACTGGTGATTAAAGATGAATTCCCGAAGAAAACGAGTACTGAATCCTGGTTCCTTTTACCAAGTAAGATTATCTTGCTACTGTCTAAAGGTTCTAAATTCATTTTTCATAAATTAAAGGAACCGAGATTCAGACACTGAACTTGAAAGAACCGTGAATCTAGAGTAGCAACTTAAAAGGTTGGCCAGTGAAGATACGTAATTCCCGTGAGATATCCTTTTTTTTGTTGGAAACATATTTTCTCCTTTGAAAATCAAGTTATTATAAATGCAAGACGTGGTAAGTTTTTAAAGTAAAGCAAAGTAACATTTCAATGCTAAGTAAGGTTTTAAAGGAAAGGAAGACGAGATTCGCATTGATTTCAATATCTCATGCAGCGATCAATGTGCTTTAACTAGAATACTTTATTCTTTGAATCTCCAATAGTTATTGATTTCTGATTTATTTTCACATCGATTCGTAAACATAATGCGAAATTCGTAGAGTTAGTTCTATCCTTAGTTAGTTATATATGTATATATCCCCCCATTTTACACACATGTTTAATTCTTGTACTTAATTCTCACTTTTCTCATTTTCTACTTTATTCCAGTTTACTTCCGGTATTTCGAGATTTTTATTTTGTCATGTATTCATCTTTGATGTTTTTCCTTTGAAAAAAAATGTGATGTCATCAAATTTATAAATAAAATATTTATTTTAAAATTTAAAAATAAAATATTTAATTTAAAAATAGAAATATATTTGAAATATTATAACTTTACATTTGTAAATATATATCGAAATAGAAAAATAACCTTGTTAGAGAATATTTCCATTAATAATTTATTTTTATTCTATTTATGGGATTTTCTAATTTTGTTCATGTTAAAATAAAGATAATTCTATCTTTGGTTTTTAAAATATCTTCAGAATAATTTGAGTTTTATTCTGAATTTCTGAAATCCAGAATAAATAATATTAAAATTGTGAAATATTCTCTTCTGAATAATCTTATTTAATATTTTAGAACTACATCCGCTTGATTGAAATTCTGAATTCCAAAATAAAGATAAAATATGAGTAATTTGCAAGGCAAAGTTTAAAAATATCCGTGAGTAATAAGACACTCTTAGTTTTTGATGCAGATGCGATTGCCCGCACTTCGAAAAGTTGACTTAATTGCATTCCACTATTAATGAGCGGATACGAATTCTTATGCAACTCTTCGATGCTCGGCAAATCTGAAGTTGATTACCTGTGGAATCATGGGAAGAATGCGGAATATCCGATCTCTCGCTTGGATTAATATGTCTGTGAGGAGATGAAGCGAAGCGAAGTCATTAAATGATGAGATTTTTCTAACGCGGCATGGTTTATTAGGTGCAGGGCGTTTCTTATACCTTAGGTGGTTGATTGATTAATAAATAATAATCTTTCTAAATCTTGATTCATCTTTTATTAATTAAAAAAAAGAAAAATAAAAGACACCGTGATGATGCAACCAGAACTTCAATTAGGCATTGAATTTATTTTACAACAGTAATACAACCAATTTTTAACAGCTTCTTAATACTTTTTATTAATAATAACTGTCTTGTTCTAAATCCAATTTTTACTCTATCTATACTCATATTCGAAATATAGTGAAAATATAGTAATAGTCAAAGAATTCGAACATGAGATGTTGATGAATCTCCACGTTTTAGACCTTTCTAAGTTCGAAAAATACTTTTTTGGGAAACGTCTGTCTATCTGTCTGTGACAAGGATGACCGAAAAATGCTTTGAGCTAGTTCGGATGAAAGTTGTGAATTTCTATCGAAATTGGAGCAAACTCTATTTAGAGGAAGTTTGTCTGTCTGGCTATTCGAATATAAGTTAAGACGATATCTACAAAAGAAGATAACAAAATAGATAAAATCCGGTAAGCAAAATTAATATCTATAATGCAAATACCTGTCAAATTTCAACTCAAATCCAACATGGGGTTGATCGTTTATTAATTTGGACACTTAGAAACATGCAAGACTCAAAAACTACAACTGTAGTTTTGTGTCAAATTTTTGTTTCAATCAGTTAGAAAAAACGCGTTTAAAACTTACATTCAATTTTAGAAAACTATTAACCGCATTTCAGAAATGAATCGTCAAAAAAACTCGCCAAGGACAATACTATAGGATTATGGAAATTCTAAATTCACGCCAAAGTTTAATATTCCGTAACTGTTGTAGACTAATATCATATGAGGTCTTTACTAGAGAGTATGTGAGAAAGCTTTGGGGAGATCACTCCAGTTGGTTACTTTCTCGAAGTATACGAAAAAAAAATATTGTAATTTTCAAAAACAAAAACGAATGCGAGATTAAGACAGTTCTCCTTTTTTTCATACCACCCTGAGTTTGAAAAATGAATCTTTGGAATTATGTTGGTTTGATTGTGAATAAAACTCAAAAGTGCTTTCAGTAGACGCATGGAATTTATTATATGACCTTTAGATTAAATCTATGGATTTCTAACAAATTTTAAGGAACTCCATTCAGATGAAATCTATCTATCTGCCTGTTTGAGCCTGAATAATAACAGACAAATAAAAATAAATAAATATTTATAAAATTCATGAAAGTAAAAATATTAACCTATAATAAAACATTAACAAGCTAAAAACATGTCGAAATATTAAATTAAATAAAAATTAATTAAATCTCTTTTAATAAGATTTTAATTGATTAATTAAAATCTTATTAAAAGAGATCAGTGTAATCAGTGTCTGAGGTTGCAAAGTATTTAAATCTGCCACCTACAATTTTATTACATGTATTAAAGCAGATGATTTACATATTGCAATTAAATTATTTTCAAAATCAGAAAGCATCAAAAGCTGCTTACTGGTAAAAATATAAATATTTGATGGTCTTTCCATTTCGTGTAATTGGTGTAATTCTTGAAACTTTGATAAATCTTTAATTAATCCTTACAACATTTGTATCTTAAAATGTTTGTTTTGTGATAGGTATTTCTCGTATAAAGCAATTTAAACCATTAGTAACATTATAGCACGTAGAATTTTGTAGGAAAGCAAACACCCTAAAGCTAATTTTTTTCCTTGTTGAAAAATATTTCGGGTTGAAAAGATGTTTCATTAATTATTTGTTAGGGAAGAAATAGAGATGTAAAAAGAATTTAAAAAAACTATATTGATGCATTAAGAAACGCTGCAGCAAATGTTTAAAAATTAAAGGTCAGACAAATGAGATTGTATAGATATCAAGGGAATGTTATTTGTTCTAAGGTTCCTTTTTAGAGCTTTTAAACCGATAGTAATTTATAAAGCTATGAAATATAGATTTTCATCGAAAACTCAAAGTCATAAAAGGATTGGAACAATATTTTCGACTCCACGTTAGGTGTAGTAATATTGTTGAGTTATTGAAAGAAATATTACTACTTTTAAAAAGAATGTGTTTTTTAAGAATTAAATTATCATGAAAAGTGTTTCAAAGAAATCATAAGAACATTTACCGAACTCCATTAATTAAAGTTATTGTTTTTGTATGCATGCAAAAATATGGACTAGCAGGGGGTCAATCCTTTGACAGATTTGTTTCAAAATTTTATGAGAATTTACATTTTATATGCCAAACCTGTGCACCAAATTTTACCAACCTTGCTAATTTACGTTTATTAAGTATCGAGTTTACTTGTACTCGAATAGCTAGGCAGTAAACGGCTCTCATCTGAATGAATTTCTTCAAAATTTAATAAAGATCAGGCAACTTTACTGACCTTTATCACAGACAGATAGTCGGATTCACAGACCTAATACCAGAAAGGCGTCTTTCAAATTCGAGAAAATCTAAAACATGGAGATTCATTCAAAACTCATCAATTCGGTCAATCTTGAGTTCGAATTCTTTTTGACATTTCAATACTTTCTTTAAACGTCGTATACGAAAACATAATAGCTACGAGAAAGGAAATATATCATTTATTCGATGCCGCATGTTATTAAAATCTCTGGTTACGTTTTATTTCTGAATATTGTTGATATCAAGAATCCGACAGAAAATGGTAGGAGAAGCTTGAAGTCGTGGCGTAGACTAGGAATTTTTTAGGAATTTAGACTAGGGATTCCTAGTTTGGTGGCACTAGACTAGGAATTTTGACATGTCCTCGCATGCCTACCAAAATGTAAAAATAAAATTTATTGAGGGCCAATTTTTTTTAGTTCAAATGTTTCAGTTAAAGAAGTCATCATGTTAATTATTTTGGAGGCAATGAAAAGAAAAGGGTATTTATTTTTATGAAATTTTAATTAAATTTTTATGAATGAAAAAAAGAGAAAAATGCTTTTTTTTAAAACTAAAAACCAATTTAATGTACAAAGTATAAAATATTTTTTCATAGTGATAATATTAGTGCATAACTTTACTACTATTATAATATTGTTTAGTGAGAACTCAAATTTTTACAAGTTTCGTTTTACGTTCTTATGAAACGGATCGAATCTTTTCTTTTCTAACTTTTTGACCTACACAGTTTGAAATTGCATCAACAAAATCGATGCTATAAGCTACACTATTTTTAATTGACAAAATGGTTAAGCTAGAAAATTGTACTTGATTCATGATAGATCTAAGATCTTAATTAGTTTGAGTTTCGAAAAATTCTCTTTCATGATGCAATTCCTCTCACATCATCTAAAATGACAATTTTTTACAAAAACAGAGCTTTCTCTCTATTATAATAATTAAATATTATATTATAATATTTGATTTTAATATCTCTCTATTATAATATTTAGTGAGAATATAGTAAAGGATTTATTTTATTTTACAAATTGTCAAAATACTTTTTAGCAAAATAATTATCACAGAAGAAAAATAGAGAATAATTTGAGGAAATAGTTGAAGTACCATATAATACAGTCAATGCCGCTTGTAGTGATTAAAGATGTAACCGATAATCGGTTGTACTGTTTAAAAGAACGGGTATGATATCTAAATACATAGACGGCCCGCTGGGTATAGAATCGTTTGTATATCAGTTATTCATTTTTAATGATCAGTTTCGATTTTCAAGCAATTTAGCATGGAGATTTCACAAGGGGTGTTCAAATGAAAAGATGCGAAATGCCATAACGTCATAACCGTTAACATATTTGCCTATGCCGCTATGAGAGAACGTAGCGAGACATCTAGGGATGCGATTTCAGTCTTTGGCGTAGATCGGAACATGCGCGGGCGTCCGCATGCGCAGGAGAGAGTCGATGCTCTTATAAAGAGGGCAGTCCAATTGCGCTACTTGTTGAATTTCTCGATCACAGAAGAACCATTAACTCCGATATGTGCTGTGAGACACTCCGAAGACTATGCAGATCCATCAGAACAAAAGACCGGGGCTACTTACGGTAGGTGTGATTTCGCTCCATGACAACACTCGTCCACAAGTCTCCAGGGTCACATACGCGGGACTGGCCAAGTTCAAGTGGGAGCAGCTCGACCATCCGCCCTACAGCTGAGACATGTTGCCCTGCGATTTTCATGTGTTTTGTCCCCTCAAAAAAACATCTAAAAGGTAAGCGCTTCAACTCGGACGGCGAACTCAAGGATGCTATGAAGGACTGTGTCTCATCACGGCCACAGGAAAAAGGAAAAAGGAATCCTTCAGCTCGTCAATCAATGGGATCGTTGTACTCAGGCCTATGGTGTATACTTTGAATAAAGTCTTCATTTACACCCACAGTGCCGTTTCGTACCATTTCATTTGAACACCCCTTGTATTAGGACTATCAAGAGAATGAAGATTTGTTGTAAAGTTACTAGAAATTTCTACAGAATATTATGAGATCTGGTAAAATGTTGACGGAAATTTGAGAGCTAAAAGATTACAGAAGGAACAATTTGTCATGGACGAATGAATAAAAAAAATGACAACATGCAGCATGAGAACAATGACGATGAAGAGAAACCACAAGAGAAATCACCGTCAATCAACGAAACTCTGCAAGGCCTTTGAACCTTTCAGAGATCATTCCAGTATTACACTGAATCTTTTACCGAATATTATTCACATGAAAAATGTATCCATTGATAATTCAATAATTTCGATAAACTTTTAAGAAAATAAAAAATAAAAAATTAAACGTATATGAATATATATCTTTATACTTTCTCGTAAGTAGTATGCCATCAAAAACATAACTTGTAAAAAACAACCCAAGTCTCGCAACTCAGTTCTTCTATCGTAAAAAGTTGTGAGATCCATGTAATAACCAAGTCGATCAATTTATTCAGTCCCTACTTAAGGGTCCTTCTGTCTTAAGTTATTACGTAATTAGCTAACCTAACAACATCTTATCGTGACCATATCAACATTAAAAATCGTTCATGGTTAAAATAAATAGATTGACGTGGCCATTGCATGAAAACACAATGTATCTTTCCATTAAATTAGATTACATTAACATATTATATTAAATTAGATTGTTTAGTGCGATTGCCAAGTCAATCTATTTATTTTAACCATAAAAGATTTTTAATGTTGATATGGTCACTATAAGATGTTGTTAGATTAGCTAATTACGTAATAACTTAAGACAGAAGGACCCTTAAGTACGGACTGAATAAATTGATCGACTTGGTATTACATGGATCTCACAACTTTTTACGATAGAAGAACTGAGTTGCGAGACTTGGTTATTTTTTACAAGTTATGTTTTTGATGGCATGTCATTTCTTTTTGTAGATAGTCCTTTTCTTATTTTTGTATGTAGTCTTCCTCTTTTTCTTTTCCTGTCTACTTCTTGAGCTTCATCTACAGTTTTTCTCAAAACCCACTCCCTGTCTCTATTGGTTTTTCTCGTAAGCTTTGATGTTACAATTTTTGGCAAGTCTGGACGGTAAATGTTTCTTAGACTGTTGTATTCACAAATTGAGGATTCCTGCGCTTTAATACTTCCAAAGCCGAAATTAATTAGATGTAAGTCATCCAGACTTGTAACTCTCGAAAGTGCCACGTAAGCTTGACCGGATCTGAATACTGCAGAACCGATATCCATCAGTGCAGGATTTAGACCTAGGTCCTGACTTTTGTGTATAGTCATAGCACAGGCTATACATATGGGAAACTGTTCGCGATGAATATAAGCTCTATTAATAATTTCAAATTTAGTTTTGACCGGACTTAGCTCCTAATCATGTTCTTTATTAAATGTAATGTATATTTTCTTAATTATTTTTGTATTTTCCGGATCAACCTTTACTATTTGCGCTATACGATAGAACCATTAACAATACCAAGACTCGCGTCAATATTTCGCCTTAACATGACTTTTGCTCCTATTTTTATAATTATGTTCTCTTACAGGCCTGCAGTCATAGAAACATCGCCTTCATATTTTTTTATGCATTCAAGAGCTCTTTTTGTTAGGTATCTGGGGCAATCTATGCTATTTATAGCTGTAAGTTTTATTTCGGGATGTGGAAGAGATTTTAAGCATTGTGGTATTTAATTGTTGACACATGTTTTTCGTAAGTAATAAGCAAACGGTACCATCAGGAAGTTTCGAGAGGTGTTCAATTATTTCAATTAATCTGTTTTCATTTGAATTGGATTTGAGAGTTATTAATCTAGTTAAGAGTAAGTCGCGGTCTTTTTTGTAGTCACACCTAATCTTATTCTATTTAGCATTTCAACAAAGTCTGAATCATTGATCTGTCGTATGTTAATTGTAAGTTCATCGTATATGAACAGTTCAATCCACAGATTCGGTATACTGAGGGAACCTAACAAATTGTTAGTTTCAGCAGTTGATAGTTTTTCAAAAGGTGACTTTTCTCCTACCGGTGGAAGCTGTAAGAGATCTCCGAAAACTACAAGATGTTTTTTTTTTTACCAAATCACCCATTCTGACTGTCGCTTGTGTCGAATATTTCAGATAAGCGCAAATGAATATATGTTAAAGTAACAATGGATATCATCGACACTTCGTCTATGATAAACAACACTACTTCTTTCAAATCTGATCTCAGAACTTGGAGCACTTCATCAGATAGTGGCTTGTACTTTGGTGTTTGCTAGTGTTACAGGCAGCTGCAAATAATCTATGTATAGTCAATCCATTCACATTGAATGCAGTTATTCCTGTTGGACACACTAACTGCCACTTTTTTTGTTTACTTCCAGAGTTTTTATTAAAAAGCTCTTTCCAGTGTCACCAGTTCCACTCACAAAACAGCGTAAAACGTCAGCGTAATTATCAATTGTGTCCATTTTGTTTGTGATCATATCGAAGACTCTTTTTTGATCGGCATTAAGTTTTGCGATCATACTTTGAAGTCAGGTTGCTCTTCTTCTACCAGATTGATTCTCTGAAAGTCACCCATTGCGTTTGCAGTTTCCACAGCTTCAAATTGAATTATTTCAAATTAGATATTGTTACAAACCTGTAATTTTGCTTCACAACACGAATAGTGTCATCATAAGAAAGACCTTTTAATAGTAATCTGTATTGGATGCTGTCGGATGCCGAGCCAGTGATCCCAGAGCTTGGTGATAAACTTGGCAACCATTTGGCGACTTGGTGACGAATTTGCCGACAAAATGGATAATACTCGAAACTTTGAGAAATTTATCAATCCGTCCATTATTACTCGCATATTTTTGTTTTTCCTTGATTTATACACTAAACATTAATTGTATTCTAAATTTGAAGCTTCTATGTCTGCTAGAAGTGCCTTAGAGTTTTGATG
Organism: Argiope aurantia; assembly: GCA_026543865.1. Classification (NCBI taxonomy): domain Eukaryota; kingdom Metazoa; phylum Arthropoda; class Arachnida; order Araneae; family Araneidae; genus Argiope; species Argiope aurantia. Next base: position 143,717 of record JAPMOR010068991.1, on the reverse strand, counting down.
ATCGGTCAGTCAGTCAGTCAGTCAGTGACAAAATTCACAAACTTTGACTAGTTATAATTCTTAAACTACTAGTTCAAATTTAATGAAATTTGAAATATAATGTGTTTATATAATGCCTGCGTGGTTACTGAAAATTCAGGCTTCTAGTTGTATCCACAACGAAGTTATAGGGAGTCGAAAATGGCCTGAACTGCTTCGAAAAAAGGATGGTACGGCTCCCGTGCCGCTTGTTTTTGCTCGACTTGGCGGGGGCACTGCCGTGCCCTATAGATAAAAAGTATAATAATCGTCAAAAAATGTGAATCCAAGATTTTGACGAATCTCCACATTTTAGACCTCCCTGAGTTCGAAAAACAAGTATTTAGAAAATGTCCATCCGCCTGTCTATTTGTCTATCTGTATTGGAAGATTTCTATCAAATTTTGAGTAAAATCTGTTCAAAGGAAGTCCGCTGTTCAAATATAAGTGAGAGGGATAATTACGAAAGGAAGAGAGCGAGATAAACAAAATTCAAAGACAGAGTGACTTCAATATATCAGATTTGATATGGGATTTTGAGACTACAAGTGCAATTTTGTGTGAAATTCAGATTTCAATCGGTTGAGAAAAACATGCCTATAATATAAACAATTTAAGGCAGCGAAAACAATGCAGAGTGAAAGAATTTTCATTTTTTTCAAATATTCTTCACGTCCAGTGGCTTGTGAATTTAAGGAACAAAAACTTTTGAAAGTTTGTAATGTGTCTTGATATCTAAAGCAGAATAAATCTCAAACACCGTCAAGGAATTTACCTCCGGTATCATCTCCATTTTGGGAGCAGCCATCTTGGCGAGGAGGCATCTTAAAAATCATTTCAGATTCTACTGTCGGAATCATTTTGAGCACTAGTGGTGTTAAGAGAGTCACTTTCAGAGAAATGAATAAAATATCATTCAGTTCTGTCAAATTGCAAAGCCATCAAGACTTCACATACTTAAAAAGAAGAAGCAAAGTGGGAAAAAAACATCTGCGGCAATAATAATCGCTGTAATAATTTTGAAGGATTTAAATCAATTGTTTTATAGAATGTATTCAGTAATTTATACTGCGAAATATCATTTCTCGTTTGCACTTGTCTCGTATTATAATTATCTGAAGAAAAGTCATGCTCACGTGATAATTATTTGTATCGATTAAATACCCCTATAAACTGTTTTTTCCAGTCAAATTTATTTTTTTTAATATGAAAAACACCCAACATTTTATGAATTTACAAAGCATAACAAATCCATCATTTTGTTATTTTTTTGTATTAACATACTAGAGGAACTTTTCCTGCCATCATGTTTGAAGGTAATAAGCGATAATTTACAAAGGCTGCACTTAATACCTTATGAGACTTATAGAAAATAAGGCACAATTTCGGTTTTAAAGGCAACTAAAAACCACTAATAAAAAAAAATTCGACAAAATTATAAAAATATACTCAAGTATATTATAAATATATTCAAGTACTCAATATAAATGTTATAAAAATATACTAAATTATAAAAATATTCGCCAAATCGGCGAAATTTCTTCTTGGCACTTTTTGATCGCTGTTACAACCGACAAGTACTGAAAATAATTTCTTTTTATATCGAAAACACATATCAACATTTCTCTTCTATATGTCACTATTATTATTTCAAGAGATCGGATGAATGATAAAGTGGTTGATCTTTAGAATATATACTTATTAGATGCCACTGAAATGCAAAGGCCGTAAATGATATAGTAAGTTACATCTGAACGATTTTACTAAATTTAAAATTTATGACCGGGAAATCTACAAGGCTTGACATGAAAGATACGATTATTTTTATTTATTTTTTTACTTTCTCGCATGCATGGTAGTAACTATTTTATAACTAACTAGGCTTAAAATCGCTGACTTGGTCAGTGGGCTTGTTATGACAAGTGCCATAAGCAACAATAACAACAACTATTTTATGCCAATGCCATGTCACGAATGGAAGTGGTCTCCTTAAAAACTTTTAAGCTTAAAAAACTTGACATGCCAAATAAAGCCTTACATGGAATTTGCGTACAATAGTTACGAAATATCAAATTTTTGCGTGAATTCAGTATTTTTACTGAATCTATCGCGCCATCCATGGCGAGTTATTTGGCAATGAATCTCTAGTATGCATTAATATTATCCAAAAATAGAATTTGTGTTTGAGACACGTTTTTCTTAACCGATTGAAAGAAAAATTTGACACAAAATTGGACATAATCATAAAATCCTGTACCAAGTTTGATATATTTAAGTCATCCCATTTTGAATGATCATGTTTACAGGTTTCTGAAAGTTCAGCCCGACAGACAGTCAACCCGTAGTTGTATTTGGCTCAAAATATGACAGGTGTCTTCACTGTAGATGTTAAACCTGTTACTGAATATAATACCTGTTACCGAATTTTATCTATTTAGCTCTCTTTTCTTTTGCAATTATTGTGTTAAATTATATTTGAATAGCCGGACAACCGGACTTGCTCAGAACTGATTCTACACAAAATTTGATAGAAATCTGCAAATTTGGAGTGAAGACAATATACCAAATTTCAATCATCTAGCTCAAAGAGTTTTTATGTTTATCACAAGCAGACAGTTTCCAAAAATATGTTTTTCGAACTCAGAATGTATAAAACGAGGAAATTCGTCAAAATCACGAGTTTGAATTTTTTGAAAATCACTACATTTTTTCTGTACAGCATGTGCGAGAATATAAAAAAGGTATTACATTCAGGTCTCCGTTTTCATAAAAACTTCTTGCTTATACATGGTAATAAATTCTTTTTTATTAAAAATTTGCAACATTAATCTCGATATAAATATATATTCATGGAACTATTCGTAGAATTTAAATCAATAGCATTTGTTGATTGGAAAAAAAGTTGATTAAAAATACGAAAATGAAAATTAGAGCATAATCTGCAAGCATTCTTATTTCCAGAAATAGTGTTTTGCACTTCATTTCAATTCTTAGAAATAAAAACTGCTAAATAAAGAGTAAAAAACATTGTTAGTAAAAACAGTGTTTATCTTTGCAGAATTTATTTGCATAATACTTAAAAGAAAAACGTTTGATAATACAAAAAAAAATTATAGTGCTTCTTTATTCTTTTTGATAATAGATTCCTCCATTCCTCGTTCTTTTGTATTAATTTTTATCATTTCAAATCTTTTTATTTAGTTTGGAAAGAATTTTTCACACTATAATGTTGTTTCCAGAGATCTAAAATTTCTTCTTTTCTACTGTTAAATACGAAAAAAAAGAAGAAGAAGAAAACAACATTATAAATTTTTATAAGGTTTAAGTTTCGTTGCATTTCAGCGAAAATAAATAAAAATGGAATATTGTTTACAAAAAAAGGTTATTTGAAGCTGGGTATTCCTTTTCCTTTATTCAAAGACGCTTTTGATAAAAAATATTACTTTTAGTTCATTTATTATTGAAAAAAAATCATTATATAGAAATGTGGATTTTTTAATCAACTCTAATATTATTCAAAACACTACATACGTTTTATTAAAAATGACTGCTGCAATTTTTTAGTAATGCAACTGAGTGTCGCCAACTCAAAACACGTTTTTTTTACTTGCTAGCATGCAAAATATGTATATAAATAATATTGTAACCGTCACTTCAATGAATTATTGTTATGCTTGTATGTTGAACTTGTTATCCATTAAAATATATGAAGTAAAGATCTATAAAGATTTAACGGAGTATGTAATCGAGTGTGTGCGTAATAAACATACCACTGATATTATTGGAATCGAAGTAATATGACAAATCAACGATAATTAATATTTGTATTATGCAAACGATAGGTATTCTAATTATCTAAATGATAATTATTCTAATTATCTAAATATTTAATATTCTAATTAGAGGAATAAGTAATCGGAAGTAAAGAGAGCGAGTCAATTATATTTAAGGTAAATAAGACAATTATATTTACCGGTATCATATGACCAGATTTGTATAATTTAGTGAGAAAGCCTAGAAGAGGGAGGAGCTGTTCTATCTATAAAGCTTATTTTATTTCCAGAGTCAATGTGGTCGTGTTGCCATACAACGAATTTTATCTCCCTTTTCGACTAATATTTTAAGCCCAGTCAATTACACGCACTTCACGGCAAGCAAATCTAACCCCTCCACTCAAAAACTGAGTATAAACATGGAAAAAACTGTACAATATCAGCTTACCATAGACTGGAAGACCGAATACCCAAACTTTCTCAATTTCTATTCGGAATAGGCGCTGGTCTATCAATGAATTTTATCTCACTTTTCGAATAATATTGAAACCCCAGTCAATTACACGCACTTCACGCCAAGCAAAAATTGAGTATAAACATGGAAAAAAACGTGCAATATTAGCTTACCATAGACTGGAAGACCGAATACCCAAGCTTTCTCAATTTCTATTCGGAATAGGCGCTGGTCTATCAGCGAATGCGTGTGGGAAAAAAGAAACTTGGCTGTGTGGAAGGGAGAAGGAAGGTTTTGTGATGTATTTTTGCAAAGGCTTTCCCTGACGAGATTAAAGTTATAGTGTCGTAGCCATCTCCATACCTTCTAAATGGATGGTCTAAAAAGGAAAGTACATAGAGTGCAATAATGCTATATGCTTGGCGTAGATTGACCGTGAATGACGGCTTTATATATTTTCTGTTATGGAAATTTATTTGTGCCATAGATGCCAATTTTTCTGGATATCGTCCTATTTCTCCAAAAACCAAGCACACCTCATACTTATTTGCTTTGTAGAATGTCTGGAGGTACCTGCAGTTGTAAGTAGTAGATGGCTATACTTGTAAAACGTTAACAATTGATGAAGTTTAGGGACAGAAACATTTCGCTTTGGCAATAAGCTTTTGACCAGTCTCCCAAGGAGGGAGTAGATGTTTGATTATGGAAAATTTGGGCTTTTGCATTAGGTGAGTTGTGCCTCAAGGTAAATCTTAGACTGATAGCTTTCTGCTACTAGAAATTGATTTACAATTTTCATTTTCCATAACATAAAACCATTTTTTCTATTGGTTTAGATATTTTGCTATGTTTGTTATAATGCCATGTTGCTGGTGGATGTGTTTAGTATTACAATGTGCTAAATATTCAAACTTTCGAATAAATAACTTTTGTTAATGAATCAAAGTTATTATGTTTTAAAAAATAACATTTTTTGCATCATCTATTACAAAGAATTAGTATATCTGAATGTGATTTTTATTTTTCATCACCGATGATATTCAAGATAATAAATGTTTTAAATTTAGCATTATTTTTTGCCATACAACTGCCTTTCTACAACATAAATGCAGCATGTTTTGAATCTGTTTGAATTTATAGATATTCTGAATAATTTATGCTGAAGAAATTTTGCATTTTCCCCTCTTCGTTCCCTCTTTTCACTTTTAGTTCTCCCATGTGTGTCACTAATTTAAATATTGGCTTTTACCCTATGAGTTTTGACCTCCCGATATCACCCCATTCGACAGGAGTCTGACTCAGGGGCTTTGAGTTGGTTAAATGAGAGCTCATCGAGAAATACCTTTCACCTCTTAAGTTCATTTAACATCCCCAAAGCGCCTGAATCAGACCCTGTCGAAAGGGACGATATTGGGAGGTCAAGGCTCATAGGGTTAAAATTTGTTTGAAAAAGACAATTTTATTTTCAAGAAATAATTCAGATCTTCTTCTTATTAAAGGTATACAAAAGTGACTTTTTTATCCTGAATATTTCGCTTAAGTCAGTGATATGTTGTCTAAAAGTTAATTAGTTTCCATGATCAAGCCGAGATATTTAATTGATGAGATGAACATGGATGAGAAGCGACCTGACTCAGTATGCTGCTTCTCCTTCCACTAGAAATGCACAATAATGGTTTTGATAATATGCCCATCGGCAAGTGTGTGTATCCATGACAGGTACTTAAGGAGAAGTCTACGTATGAGCTGAGTCGTCATTAGGGTTATTTTGGGTAAGATTATACTATCAATAGTACATTATTATCGATGTCGATCGATTATTCAATGTACCGGGCACTTTGGAGGATGATGTTTCCGTTGTGAATAGGTACCCTTTAGTTCAAAAATATGAGATTATTGGAATTAATTAAATATATATTCTCTTAGATCGGTAAAGGAATTCTTCAATATAAATTATATCAGTGCAGTTTATAATATCATTTTCGTCATTTAATTACTAAAACAATAATTTTTCAAAAAATTAAAATTTATGGAATATTGAACTAATTCCATTTAGCTTAAAAATTATAGTACTAAGAAGGATTAAAATGTTAGAGCAAGTATTTATTTATTAATTTAAAAAGAGTGGATCAGTCTTAAATTTGACACATTACTTTTTCTCTGGAAATCAAATTATGAACTGGAATTTAGCATTAAAAGTTATCGGGATTTTTTTCTCATATAATTTATATTATGCTTGAGTTTAAAAAGACTAGTTAAACGAGATGTTATGTTTATGGTTAACAAATTTCTGGGATATCTTAAAATTAATCCTATTGACGGAAATTGTTTTCTCTGAAAGAGAGATAATGTATTTTCTTATTAAAATGCCTCAAAATAGGCATTTCCAATCCATCCATGATTATTTTATAAAAGAATAAACCGTTTATATGGAAAAAAAAGATAAGTAATAGTTCCTTATTTAAAAGTGAATTCTATAATTAGTATAAACTTTGATAAAATTATCGAAATAAATTGATAAATATAATTTGCTGTTATGTTTATAACTTTATTGCTATTTCTGCAAATCCAAAAAGTGTACGCAAATATGAAAGAGCCAAAATTATTTTGACACTTGATATCAGTGAAAACTAGACAGAAGAGATACTGTGATGAAATAGAAATTGCAAGATTTCTAACACGATTTTTAAATGAAGAATTAGAAACACGGAAAGTTGGCAAAGAATAATTTTAATAATTGAAACAAATTATTAATTAATTATTGAACTAAATCTATTGAAATTATTGAAAGAACAAGTTATTGAACTGAAAGAAATATTTCGATATTGGACGGAAGAAATGAATGTATAATGAAATATATGTAAAAAAATTTCAATAATTATTATAATATAGATAAAATTTCATTTTAAATATTCAATTATTGGAAAGGTTCCTAAAACTTTCTAATAGAATTTATTTTGTACTCATTACAAATACAAAGAGGTTTACAAACGATTTTCAGTTCATGCAGCAAAAATAAATAAGATATGACGATGCAAATTTTGAAAAAGGAAACTAAACATAAAAATATATATTATACAGGTAAGTTTGGAATATAATTCCTTTTCCAGATATTGTTTAAAAGAATTCGTAGAAAAACAAGATGAAATATATGTTAAGAAATTTCATACTTTATTAAGAAAACTATTCGCATTTTTCCATATTAAAAGGTAGAATGGCACATTAACTTCTTCAACTTTTTGTATATTAATTGCTAATTTTTATTTTAAAACAGGAAAGTATAGACTCCAAGCAATTATTTGACTCATGCGTCGTCCTTTAATATATTCATGAAACGAAACTTCTGTCTTAGTTAGCAGAGACCCCCAAGGCTGATTTGCATCTATTAGAATAGAAAAATGACCTTATTTTTCATTTTGCTTTTTCTGCACAGTAACAGTTTTTATAAGGGGCTTGAAATCGAAATAGTCCCCTTAAGAGGTTGGAAAACTGTGAAAAATGTATTTTCTCAAATGTTGAAGGTAAAATTATTAATTTTTAAAAATATTTATGTTAATATTAAATAATGAGAATCCAAACTCAGCTGCGAAAGGATCTTTTCATTTAAGTAGTTTAATTTACTAATTCAAGTCTCACCTATTAAGCTTAAAAGAGAGTTTAAAAGTATTTTAATGCTAATATGGGCCTTTGGGAAAAAACGCCACCGTCGTTCCATTACTGACTGTTCATTGCATTCGCGTGAAACTGCGTCGGAAAAAAAGTTTACAGATTATATTCATAAATTTTCAAATTTGCTTAAAGTGGTCTCATAAAAAATATTTAATGATTGTACGCATAAATTTTCAAATTCTAAGTGCGTTCTTGTTTTGAAAAGCTGCAGTTTAAAGTAAAGAGCCTAGAACATGAAATTGTGGTTTAGAAAACTAAGGAACTTATGATGAATAATTCGGTATGTTTACAGCTTTAAAAGATCTGAACACTGAAAATAGAAATAAAATTTATTAAAAAATTACTTTTTTATGAATATGAAAAAAAAAAAAAACAAAAAAAAAACAAACAAACAAACAAAGGAAATAAAGATAATCCTAAATAAGAGATATAATGAATAACTAGAAGAAATATTAGATGAGGATTTTAACTTTTTTATGGAGTTATTTGTTCAAGTAAATTTTCAACAATATAAGGAAATGTTTTGAAATTATTTGCTGAGGAATTTTTAAAAAAATATTTTCTCCTGAAATGCTTTCTTAAATTGTAACTCGTCTCTAATTTTCTACGTAGTCAAGTATTTTGATTTGATAATTTTTAATAAAATGGAATTTCGCGATTGATCATGAATTGTTTTTTATGAAGAATATTCAGAACCGAAGAATAATGTTATTCTGAATTTAATAAATAATATAATTTTCTAATAAAAATTATCTATAACTCTAATAAAAAATTTTAAATGAAAAAAAAAATTGTTCGTCACTTTGAAACTGATAAAAAATGAGGAAGAAGCAAAATAAACTTCGAAGACTTTAATAGCACAATATACGGAAAGTGTCATTGCCTAAGTGATATGCTTGGCATTTAAGTATTTGTGCATGTTGATTTTAATATATCAGTAAGTAATGGCTGAACTTTTATTAATATAAGCTTTAGAAATTTGATTTATCTTTTAAATATACTTACAAATTTGATGTACTTGATGTACTTTCATTCATTATGCAATAAAATCAAGTCATATATTATTATATATAATTAAAAAAAGCAAGAAATCAGTTTATTGTGATAAAAATGAGATAAAACTTTTGAGATATATTTGATCATTTTATAGAATAAGCGTCATTTTTTTATTTTTACTTTTATAACATTGAATAATTAATTTCATTCTTGGCGAACATTTGAAATCGTTTGTTTATCGCACATTTTGTAATTATGTCACAACAGCTTCATTTTTACATCAAAATGTCTGAACAAGAAATAACTGTGAATTAAAATAAAAATTATACAAAAATATTATGAGGTTAACAAAAGCAGAGAACTATCTTTATTAATAAAATTTCCCTGAAAATATTAAATAAAGATGAATTCTAAGCAATTATATGCCGAATATAAATATATTCCAAAAGTTTCATTACAAATCTACAAATTTCCTCTAAAATCTCTGAAAAAAATATTTTTAACGAAATAACTTCTGGCATATGAATAAACTGCTCCTTATTTAAATATTAAAAAGAAATTCTTCCTCTGAGATAAAAACTAGAGAGTGGATTTTGCACTACCGCAGCCAATTAATTGACTCATTTGTTTAATGTATTCATGATTCGAGAGTGGTCGCTTTGTTCCAAAAGCCTCAAGACTGATTTGCATTTATTAGAGTAGGAAATAGCTGCACTACTTTTCATTCCGATTTTTTTGTAACAGTTTCTGCAAAGTACTAGAAACCGAAATAACTCCCTTAAGGGATTAGAAAATTTCGAAAAGTATCTTTTCTCATAAGAGGAAAGAAAAAAATAATCACTTTTCGCTATCTTTATTTTAATATTAAATAAGGGCATTCAAAACAGCCGGGAAAAGCATCCTTTCAAACAAGTAGTTTAATGGACTTATTCTACTGTTATGTTTCAAACGTTAAGCCCAAGAATACTTTAATGCCTTTATGAGTTACCAATAATGAGCTCGACAGTCTGCTTATTTTAGAATGTGATTGCATCTATGAGAAATTTCGTTTCCTAAACATTATTTTAAGATAATACAGACAAATTTGCATGTACTAAGTGATTAGAGATATTTTCAATTACAATTTAATGAAGAATATGCGTTTTTGGTCTTAAATGGGAAAAAATAAATTAAACAATTATAAGTGAAATCTTTATCCTTATACTTTAAACTTCAAAGTTTTAAGTGGAGATAATCGGTTTTTTATTCTGAAATAAAGTAAGATTTTTTATGAATATTAAAAAATGTATTATTGTCAACATGTTAAACATTGTTACTATTGGTGGTATGCTATCTATTAAGAAAGTATGAAATATCAAATCAAAAGTGAGAATAAAAATAACTGAATGATAAAAATCATTGTTTTCTAAATGAAACAATGAATTCACTTTACACAATTATATGAGATTCTTTAAGTACTTAACTAAATAAGATAAGGAAATAAATAATTTGATATAGATTATTTTAAACTCTAATTGAACAAAAATATATACATGAAACGCAAGAAAAATGGGATAAAAAATTAAAAAAGCATTTATTTAAGCATTATGAACTGTTGGATTAAATATTTAAATAAGGAACGGTTGCATAATTATTGTAAAAATATGTATATATGGTAAAGGCATAACAAAAAAGTTACGCAATTAAATCTTATTCAAGCTTATATTCATGAAGTTCTACTGCATTTCTTATCTTATTTTTTATTGAAATATATTTTGATTTTTTCCATTAAGAGACGACAAAATTTCAATAACTTCTTTTAAAATGAGGATTTCAACACGAAAGTAGAAAGTTCTTATTTACAAGAAATAATTTATTGAAATATACATATTCTTAAAATAAATATATTCTTTTTTCATATTTCAGATATTGGTTAGACATTACAGTACAATGAAAATAGTGCTATGAAAATCGAAAAAGACATTTTTCTAAAACACTTAAACAGTAAACAGCTTTTAACAGTAAAGAAAAATAGCCTTTTTTATTATTTAATAATAATAGCGACAAATATTTATAAGGTTCATTTGAAATATGAATATAAAAAATTGGTATAAAGTATGATTGGACAGTTTAACAGAAAATATGGTATTTTAATTAGCAGAATTTTTTTCTTTATAAGTATTAATTAGGCACATCATTTTATATTCCGAAAGTAGTGCGGATATATGAAGTTAGCTAATAATTAGAAAAAAAAATGAAAAGGAATGAAAAATAATAAAAAATGAATAGTAACACACCAGTTTTTTTAATTATCGAAAAATGAAACGATGTTTCTATTTCTACTTCAATACGAAAGGATTGGGAAAACGAACCCATTTCAACGAAACTATCGAGTTGTATGTGTCCTTGATGCTTGTTAAACGTAACATTGGGGGAAATGAGGTCCCTCTTTACAGATCTTTAAAGAAGATACGGCCATTTCAAGTACCATCTTCATCATTTGATAAAGATCCAAAGTTAAAAGTTCTATCCGAAAACTAGCGTTCTGCGCCTACAATCAGGACTTTATTAATAAATTTAGAACAACAAACTCAACAATGAACTGTATAAACTATCTTTATTTAGTGAAATAAAATTATAACAACCTAAAGACCAAAATAATTCATATTTACAATTCTTTTTGTTAAACATGCATGTCTCATGAAAAATAAAATAGGTCTCCCTACCACTAATTTAAACTCAATTTGAACTGGACCCAAGAACGCTTTTCATTTAATGTGTCATCTACGGTAGAAACAGTTATTAATCTTCACTTGTTCAAAGTAAATAACCAAGTCGAGGCATCCATTAAAATTATAACGCCAGTCATTGTATCGTAGCGGAATGTCACATTTTTATTTCCCATTTCTCTTTTTTATATACCCAAATATTTTTTGCTGGGAATGGTTGACCGAGATCGCGGAAAAATATCCTGGCAAGAGCTATCATTTCCACTTCTGCATTGGTTGTTTGCCAATTCATTCCCCGCTAGTATGAGAGTGTCATTAACTGCAACCTCCACTGTAGCAGAAAATTGGCCACAAACCAGGGAAAAAACAAATATGTGGGTGGTGGTGAAAGAGAGGGAAAAACGGAAAGACCTGCCTGATGAAATGACTACAGGACACTTTTGGTTTCTTAATGAGTTGTGTCAGACAAGATACAGGTCTTTTTATTGGAACAATTCCAGCAATTTGTAATATGATAATGAAAATGATTTCTCTAGGTGATTCCTTTTAATATTTAGGTCAATCAGATGAATCATTTTTTAATAGAAACTTTTTTTTCTGAAAGGATTTTACTTGCAATTCATCACTTTCATATTTGCTCTAATTATTGCTTTAATAGATTCCATTTTTGCTCCGAAACTTACATTTTCTTTGATGTTAATTTTGTGCAAAAACATGTAGCCATAGTGAAATTTCTTGTCTTTTTTTTGATTCTTTTTAAATGTCGATATGTATCTAGTTATAATAAATTTGATTTCGTGAAAGCCTAAACTAATCTAAGATTTATGCTATTCGTTTTCCAATTTAGCATTTAAACATGATCAACAAATTTTTATTTATTTATTTAGCAATTCTTTAAATTCATTTTGTATACCGAATCAGAAGGTAGAATATACAACCTATCAGATTTTGAATTCGAACATCTATTTTTTAATAAAGGGTGTCCAAAAATTATCGTAAGTTTTGAATTTACCACCATTCGTACAGTAAAGTGTTGGCAAACCTATTAAAAAACCATTTAATATCTGATAATTTATGTTTAATAAACATGGAGCTTTACACGATTAAAAAAAACATGTTTCCATTGTTGAACAATATTTCAAAAATAATTAAAGCATGGCGGCGGAGTAGTTTTTAAATCATCACCAGAACACATCGAAATTATGTGACAAATTCACAGCCTGTAAGATATTTAAAATTTTTTAAAACATGAATTTCGTTGATAACAATTGGCACAATTTTTTTTGCATAAATAAAATATCATTCTTATGTTTTATTGTACGATAAAAATGAGAATGCACGCATAAAAATGAGAATGCGATTTTAAGATTTCAAAGAAATATTTTTCTTCCATTTCAAGAAGGAAAAATATTTATTAGGATTCAATATTTTTCAAAGAATGTAATATTTCGTCAATATTCCAGTATTAAATTAAAAATTAAAAAGTGCTAATTTTTTTTATTACATTGCTAGATAAGTAAGAACATTTAAGGAAAAACATGAAACTTTGTTTAGCTGATAAAAGTAACATATTTAATATTATTTTAATAGCATACATAATTTTAATTATATAAATGAAATTGACGATAAATTTCATGAAAATTTTATGTTTAAATATTTTTGAAACATAAATCAAACGATTTTAAAAATAACATTCAGTTAAATTGAGGATCAATAAAGCATTATATTTTTTCCTTTTCTCATATCATATACTTTACCAGAAAAAAAGACATATTCTTAAGAAAATAACTTTGTATCGATAAAATATCGCTATAAATTTTTTTCTGCTTTGTTCACTCTAATTTATATTTTTAAAAATATGACGAACGTTGTACGCTCCACATATTTATGAGGCATAACAAACCCATCATTTTGCTACGTTTTAGATTATCATATCAGAGGAATTTTTTCTTCTTTGAGCTAAAGGTAATAAACGATAATTTATAGAGACTGCACTTAATGCCTTATGAGACATAAATTATGGAAAAACATTTCTTTTTGGATCGGAAGCACATCTTAATATTTCTCTTCTCTGAGTCGTTATTATTCTGTTTTGGAAGATCGGTAAAATGATAAAGCAGTTGGTATCTGGAAGAAAAATGCGGTATTAAATGCCACTGAAATCCAAGGACCGTAAATGATATATTAAGTTACATCTGAACGATTTTGTTAGATATGAAATTTATGACGAATAAATTTAAGGAGGTTTGATATGGAAGTTATGGTATTTTTTATAAAACTCGTAGGTTCCAATCATTGAGCTTGGATGTAATAAAGTTGAATTAACTTTAATATAAAAGATATAATACTCTTTATATAAATTTTATAAGATAAAGATGACAAGAGTTTGATTTGAAATACTGTAATTCAAAAGACAGCTAGCAATATTTTAAGCTGTAAGGATAATCTTATCAATAAAAAAATACGTAAATGAAAATCAACAAGGCAAAGAAAATCTCATTGTAAACAGTACAAGCAATAAAAGACTGAATAGGAAATTCAGGGAAGGACAGTTTTAGGCACCAAATATGTTGAGTATCGAATGCGTTTATGTGTCTTGATCGCCTAACATATCTTCTAAAACGAGTGGGGTAAAGAAAAGGATTTATTTATGACCAGCCGCCTTTGGCGACCGTCCGGTTCGCCAATCTTAATGCTCTTTAAAATTTTAATAATTAAATATTTTATGTAATTCCTGCTTTAATAGCTTCTTCATAAAAAATATTTTAAAATCCAAATTTTGATAGTCATATAATTTACTCATAATATTATAAAGGCATTCAGTCATAACGTAATATGTACCTCTCTAATTTTCTGTTTGTTCCCATAGAATTTATGCTTTAAATAAAAGTGGAAATGATTAATCTGCAATTAATATAATAATATTTTTTACTGAAACAAAGCATTTTTTATAATGTGATTACTGAAAACAGAGTCACTGAACTTTTAAACCTTATGGGTACTAAAGAATTTCTTTCTTAATTTGTGTAATATCTCAAGAATTTTTCAACAAAATTTTCTCAGATTCATCATGAGCAGATCGATTAATTAACAATGTTTAATATTAAATGCATCAAACACAAAGAAAATAAAATGAATCGTTGAAAATAATCGGCCGAAAACTAGTTTAAAATACTACTTAAAAAAAGATGTACTTAAAACTATAAGCATATACAAAAAATGTATAGCTAACAGAAAAACAATTTAATTACAAAAGCATACAACTAATCTAAAAATAATTTAAATCAAGTCTTCATCCGTTGAAAATAGTTGTCAACAATCAAAACACAATGCGCATGCGTGAATTTCAAGACCACTTATGGTAACTCAAATGCCTGAATTTTTCTATGCCAGTTTGAGGTAACGCTACGCAGATTATAAATTTTTAATTTCCTTTTTTCTATTTCATTTTAATTCAAAAGTACTTCAGAATGAATCTTAAAGTTCGATTCATTAACAATGTTTGATTTTAAATGCATCAAACATTAAGAAAATAAACAGAATCGTTTGAATTAATCGGTCGAAAAATGTTAAGCCTAACCTCATTAGCGTGGGAAAAAAAACTGAAGCCTTACTCCTTAGGCGGTGGGGAAATGAAGATTGTTTTGGCGGGAAAGTTATTTTTTAATTAATAATTAAAATTCTAATTAAAAATTCAAGAAAAGTGAACCCAGGTGCACATTTCCAACCTCGAAGGTATACATGTACCAAATTTGGTAGCTGTAGGTCAAACGGTCTGGCCTGTAGAGCGCCAACGCACGCAAACACACACACATTGAGCTTTATTATAAGTATAGATATAGATTATGCTTACAAACAGAAAGTTAATAACATAGAATTTCATCTATGAGAATATTCATATTGTGCGGGACGCTCGTTGCCACAGACAATACTATTCACAGGTGTTGCCCTTTCTAGATCTCCTGTAAATGACCGGGTAAACTTTATTTCTCTTTGATCTTTAGCATAATTCTTCAAAAGTAAGGAAGTCTGTTATTTGATGCCGTAGAACATTAATATTGAAAAAACTATTTATTTTATATTGCATATTAAATTTTTAGCATATACTCCCACTAATGAACAGACAACTGCTGGGCTAATAGAAGTTCCGAGATATTGGAGGATTTATTTTAATAGCAAAATATATGATTACAATAAAAACTGTCTAAAATAAAAACCATCTAAAATTATTCAGAAAATCATGCTACATATAATCATCTCATGATGTTATTTAAATTCTTAACAGCAACTTGTAGTTTAAATAGCCTCAAAGTCATTGGCATTCTCATTCAATAATTTGTTTTCATTTTAACCCTTCGCATGATCCCTTCTTAAAAGTAGGCTATAAGGAGGAGGCGAAGAGGAGGAGGAGGAGGAGGAGGCGAAGATGTACAGAGTCAGATTATTGAGAATCAATTGTAATAATTTATTTTTGCTGAAAATAAAAACAAATTCGAGAATTTCCTGAATAATAAATCATAAATAAATGCTCTAGTAAAACTCGAATTCCTAATAAATCATACACTAAAAATAATTAATAGCACGGGATAATATTAATCGAATAGTAATTATATTAGTTACATGAAATTTTTAATTCATTTGATATTTACCTTAGATTCTTTTGAAGTAGTTGGCTTATAAAAAAAGCATTTGAAACAACTTGTTAGCTTAAAAAATACCATAACTAAATAATTTTCAAACACTTGAATC